>CAODLS011181726.1:0-20717 GCA_948243855.1 Flueggea neowawraea
TGGACCTGTATTATGTTGGATCTGTGCTGAGAAGATCAGATCAGAATAAACTAACAACCTTAAAAGCCTACACGGTACCTAGCTCAAAAGGCCTATCAGCTAACATCCATAAGAGAGCTCAAATAGTACCTCATAACCCTAGGGGGTCTCAAAGCTAAAATAGACAAAACTGATCAGAGAGTATATCTACAAGCATTGCAGTCCATAGATGATGATGCCTTGCAAGCACACAAGGATCGTAGTATTTTTGACCCTTAAGTATATCCTCGGGTATCGAATCCTCAAAGAGCAGGAATTAATTGTGATTGAAAAAAAAAACAAAAGCGAGTAAAATCATGTTTAGTTTTTGGGATTTTTGAGTGAATTGAAGAAAACACAATGTAAGTAGTTAAAACTAGAAGATAAAAGATGAAAATCATTAAGAGAAAAGTGTTGGGGTTTCAACATTCCGGCTAAGGATTCCTACCTAGCTAGGCTAAAGAAGTGGTATCTAGGATTGGGTGTTCTCTCCGCTAAACTAGTTTGGAGCCTTTCTCAATGTCATCTAAGCCATCCTTACAATAAATAAGAAGGCCCTTACGGCCTAATTTAAATTAATTAGGGTCTTTAGGCTAGTGGAGAATTTCATCGAACACCTTATAGGCATATGTATATCCCTATCCTAAACCTCACAAGTTTAATGGTTGTGGCCTCATTTAGTCTTTATCACTCGATTCATTAACTTAACTTGCTAAAACTACAACCTAGGTGGCCAATCCAAGTCATAATCAAATTCAACAACTCATTAAACCAACCCAACAAGTCAATAAATAAAGAAGATTAATAAACTCAAGAAACCCAATAAATAGCATAGCAAAATCATCATCCCTAGCCTACATCTTTACACTTGAATGTCACGGCTGTGACACTTTTCTGGTCACATTTTGGCATCATTTTTTGGTGTCACAGCCGTGGCACTTTTCTACCCCACTTTTCCTTCAATTTCTTCATCCAATCATGCGTAGATTCGAAGCATTTTCACTTTCCAACATTTTTCCATCATTTCCAACTCATTTTCTTCGCATTTCTCTCATCCTAAAAATGTCACAAACATAATCTTAAATTCATTATAAAAGCATGATTTGTAGGACGAAAAAATATAAATTCTTGCTTAATTTATCATGTATATTTAGCATACATTAAACTCCCCCACACTTACTTGTTTGCTAGTCCTCAAGCAAACCATTTCAAAGTTCGGGATAAGGATTCCAAATGAATTGAACAAATTGAAAAATTCTTGCACTATGCAAGTATGCAAGTAACATGCTCAAGAGAGGACGTTATGCTATGCATTAATCTCACAAACCAAACATTGACATTCATAAGTGACAATTTTAAGAGTTCAATGATCAAATCCCCTAGCCTATAGGTATCTCCTAAGCTTATATTCTTCAATGGTAAAAGATAAAATTAACACACATATTTTCTTAGTTGTGAGTAGGCTTGGCATTTTCATTCATTCATGACACAAGTGCTTCATTTGATTTAACTTTGATTCCATCGCTTTCACTTTATCATTGGGTACTACAAACAAGTGAGTGAATTAAGGATCCCTGTGATTTCACTTATTTATTTGTCAACGAGGGTACTTACCCTTTCCAAGGTGGGGATCCCATGCACTTCTATCTTGTTTAGATTCACTCTCAAAAGTATTTCTTGAACTTTCAACTTTAATACATGCATTTTTCGACTTATAAAGCCATGCCTACCCTTACACAATTTAATTCATCAAGAAAAATAATTTAGCAAAATGTTTGAAAGTTTATTATCATGCCACCACTAAATATACTAAAGTTGTTGATAAAATAACTCTTAACCTTGTAACCTAAAAATGCCAAGTTTTGGGTCAAGAGATTAATAAATAGCAAGGTCTCCTTAATTAAGCATGTTAAAAGCATACTTGAATACTACAAGCTTCCTTCAACAAGTCCAATCCCAAGGCATCCATAATGAGTTTAATGTCTTTTTTTGAAAAATTTTGATGAAAATCAAGCAAGACCCAAAACAATTCAAACTAAACCCCTCCCCCACACTTATTTTCAACAATGTCCCCAATGTTTGACAAAATAAGGCCGGATCATTTCTAACAAAAGCAATGAACAAAGGGACAAATCCCAATTTCAACATTAAGCATAAAAATAGAGAGGGAAAAGGATAAGGAAACTTCTCTGTTTTTTGCTTTGCTTGCTTTTGCTTGTTCCTTGAATTCATGGCTCCGATTTTAGGCATAAGACGAGAAAAATTAGTGGACACAATTGCACAAACATAAATAAAGGGCATGCGATCATAAAAAGAAGGTATACACCATTCCTAAGGTATACACCACTCATTTATTCAATGCAACAAAAATTCAAAATCATTAATTAAAGGATACTCATAGTTTATCATCATTGCGGACCAAAAGTAGTTTAACATTATTTTGGACGTAGATGATGGATCTATTTGGGACACCACATAGTCCTCATGGGTGGTTCCTTTATAGGTTTCAATCTTTTGCCATAAACTTTAATTGGTTTGTGATCATTAAGTATAATATCAATGGCACCACATACATGAATTTTAGAAATTGTAAAGGGGCCACACACTGGAATATGAGGGTTATAAAGAAAGTGATTTTTGGTGGAAAGTAATATACCTTTTTCTCTTGAACGAACTTACCTATGGAAATGCAATCACTTTCTTCTCCTTTTGATGTAGCATTTCTGCTTTCAACCCCTCTCTTGTCCATGCTCTCAAGTGAACTCGACTTCTTCTCGTGTTTGATTTCCTTTGGATTCCCACTCCCTTTAGCACTTGGTTCTTCCTCGCCTTGAGTTTCATTAATCAAGGGCAAGGGTGGAGAACTAGATAGCATGCAACATGACTCCAAAGTGGGTCCTTTGTTGCTATCATCATGAAACAAAAGTGGGGGAACATTCTTGCATACATAGAACTCCTCAACTTACTTTCCCATATTAAAAGATAGACTCCCCTTCCTCAAATCAATAACCATTCCCTCGGTAGCCAAAAAAGGTCTCCTAAGTATGATGGGGGTATCATAAGCATCATTTATGTCCAACACATAAAAATCGGTGGGAAAGAAAAATTTTCCTACCTTGACCAAAAGATTCTCCACAAGTCCAGGTGGTTGCCAAGTTGTTCTATCTGCTAGTTTAAGAGTCATATTGATAGGATTTAATGTGTCAATCCTTAGCTTCTTGTAGATGGAAGAGGGCATTAGGTTGACTAAAGCACCTAAATCACATAATGATTGAACATTCTTCAAATTACCAAAGGTGCACGGAATTGTAAAGTTTCCTGGATCCTTGAGCTTTGGAGGGTACTTGTTCAATATCACCGCACTACACTTCTTGGTAAGTGCTACCATATAATACTTCCCCAGCTGCTTCTTGGTGGTCACTACCTCTTTTAAGAACTTCACATACTTAGGCATTCGGGCAATGGCCTCCAAAAAGGTTATATTCAACTCCAACTTCTTAAACATCTCAAAGAACTTCATGAAAGTAGCATATTTGATGTGATCTTTAAGCCTTTGGGGAAATGGCATGGGAGGGACATAAGGTTTGATCTCTTCTTGCCTAGCCACTTTTCCGTCTAAGTTCTCACCCTTCTTCTCATCATTCTCCTTTCCAAGTTCAAGTATAGGCTTTTTATCATTAGCAACCTTGGGATTTTCCCCTACACTTAGATCCTCCTCACTTATCGAAGAAATCGCCATTACACACTCATTGGGGGTTAACTTGAGAGGTGTTAGGTAATTTTCCTTTCTCCCTATCCGACAAGCTTTTAGCTAGTTATCCCACTTGTATCTCCTACTTGTTTCTCAAGGTTTTGGATAATGGATTGTTGGGCTTGGATAAGTTGATCCACCTTGGCATCTCTAGCCTCCATCTTAGACATAAATTGCATAAACAAGTCCTCAAGGGGTGGCTTTTTATCTTGGTTAGCTTGTTGGGCAAGTTGTAGGGCTTGGTTGCCATTTTGCTGAAAAGGTGGTCTAGTTTGAAAATCAGGTGGGCATATGGGTCTAGGTGAGGCTTGGGTATTTGGATCCTTCCATGAGAAATTGGGATGATTCCACTAACCGGAATTATAGACATTAGAATAAGGGTCATTGTGTTGAGGTCTTGGGAATCCCCCCATATAATTAATCTCTTCCAATCGTCCACCCATGCCATTCATACCACGAATCATCTCATTATATCCAATCATTACACAAAAAACACATTGCACCCTACTCATAACCTTAGCATTGAGCAACACATTCATCTTCCTTGCAAGATCATCAACCTTTGAAAGTAAAGCGGGCAAAGATGAAGATTTTACCTTATGAATACTGGCTCTCCTACCCACAACTGCCTTTTGTTGAGAATTTGTAATAAGCATCTCATAAATTTCATAGACTTCCTTCGCGGTCTTGTCTACAAAGTAGCCTCCCACAGCGGTATCCACCAAAGTTTGCACGTGCATTGTAAGCTCATCATAGTAAAATTGTGTGAGAAGAGCCAATGAAAATTGATGGTGAGCACATTGGCTTAAGAGCATCTTGAATCTTTCCCATACATCATGGAATGGCTCACCTTCCAATTGAGAAAAGGAGTATATCTTGTTGCAAAGCTCAACTGTCTTTTGTGGAGAGTAGTACTTCATCATAAATTTCTCATAGACCTCCCATGTACCCAATGAACCTTCCAGCAAGTTGATAAGCCAAGTCTTTGCCCGATATTTCAATGTATATGGAAAGCAACTCATCCTCAACTCATCTTCATTGAAACCATGTAGAGGAAAGGTTTGAATAGTGGTGTAAAACTCCCTCAAGAAGGTCAATGGATCCTTTAACTCATAATTGTGCCCCGTCGGACTCAATCTAATGCATGAAGGCGATGCTCCAATCACCGGCCGTTGGATCTCTCTTAATCTCATCCTAACTGGTACTTGTTGCCCAATTCCATCTCCTTGTACTTGCTCAATTCTAGGCTCCTCGACCCCAACTTGGGGTCTAGCCATACCTTTCATCCTTACTCTTATTTTATTAGCTATATTTTCCCTTAACAACCTCTCAATTTTGGGTACCAAAGGAACAATTCCCTCATTTTTCAAGCTTCTAGTGAGCCTCAAGAGCATATAATACCCGAAAATAAAGCAAATCAAACAAGCAAAAATGTAAAAATAATCAAAAGACCACAATTAGTAACACCATTCCTAGTAACGGCACCAAAACTTGATGATGTGTTGCAAATGCACAAGTATCGTCATAGTTTTAACCCTCAAGTAGATCCTCGGGTATCGAATCCTCGGAGAGTAGGAATTAATTGTGATCGAAAAATAAAGTAAAAGTGAGTAAAATCATGTTTGGTTTTTGGGATTTTTGAGTGAATTGAAGAAAACACAATGCAAGTAGTTAAAACTAGAAGCTAAAAGGTGAAAATCAATAAGAGAAAAGCATTGGGGTTTCAAGATTTCGGTTAGGGATTCCTGTCTAGCTATTCTAAAGAAAGGGTATCTAGGATTGGGTGTTCTCTCCTCTAAGCTAGCTTGGAGTCTCTCTTAAGGTCATCTAAGATATCCCTACATTAAATAAGAGAGTCCTCTCGACCTCACTTAAGTTAATTAGGGTTTTTAGACTAGTGGAGAATTTCATCAAATACCTTATGGGCATAGGTATATCTCTATCCTAAACCTCACAAGTTTAATAGTTGTGCCATCATTTAGTCTTCATCTCTCGATTCATTAACTAAACTTGCTAAAAATACAACCTAAGTGGCCAATCTAAGTCATAATCACATTCAACAACTCATTAAACCAACCCAACAAGTCAATAAATAAAGAACATTAATAAACTCAACAAGCCCAATCAATAGCATAGCAAAATCATCATCCATAGTCTACATCTTTACACCCCAACAATTAAAATCAAGCTAACATAATTAAATCAAACATGAAAACATTGATATCCATTAAAAATAACTTCAAATCCAAATACAAAAGATGAAAAGATTGAGAAAACAAAACCCAATAAGCCTTGATGAAGAATTCCCAACAAGGAAGCTTGGGTGGATTGATTTCCTCTCTCCTTTCCTTGAAAATACCTTAATTGTTCTTGAAATGGAAAAATGATCTAAAAGTGTCTAAAGATGTCTAAAATATGTGAAAAAGAGGGTTTTATACCCTTTTTCCAAGCCACAAAACTCTACAAAATATCTCCCAAGGATGTCCTCAAAACATGTGCATTGGTCCCACTATTTTTATTATCATTCGAATCACTTTTTGGGCACATGTAGGATATCCCATCGTGGCACTTTTCTGGTTACATTTTGGAATTATTTTTTGGTGCCACGGCTGTGGCACTTTTCTGTGCCACTTTTCCTTCAATTTCTTCATCCAATCATGTGTCGATTCGAAGCCTTTTCACTTTGCAACATTTTTCCATCATTTCCAACCTTTTTTTTTTCACATTTCTCTCATCCTACAAATATCAAAAACATAATATTAAATTCATTATAAAAGCATGATTTGTATAACGAAAACATATAAATTATTGCTTGATTTATAATGTATATTTAGCATACATCAACGGACACTCACAAGATATGCCCCGTCGGACTCCAGAACAATATATTACGGGGGAATGAGCAGTAAAACAAATTTATCAAACATAATGATAACATATAAGAATATCCAAACAAGGTCACAACTAACTGATAGAATTCCTAACTGACTAACTAATGTGGACTCTTGCCACTAGGAACAAACAGAGGTATGAACTACTGCCATTTGATAATTTCCTAACTAACTACTGGTTGTGGACTCTGCCACTTGAGCTGACCCTGTGTGTCTGGTCAAACACACAATGTTACAACCAACCTTGGTAATTAGGCCTTGACTGATCAATGATATACCAAAGACTACGCACCTCTGTAGTTAGGTGTAACAAACCAAGATAAATAACAATAAATATCTACAAAAATAAAAAATGCAGAAGAACACAAATAATAGGGGATGTACCACTAGCATAACATATAATACTCAGAGAAGATATTCTTATTATCCTAACATTTTAAACAGCTATATGAGTAATGAATAGTCAAACATTCAGTAATCATTGAGTCTTTTTTATCCTGTCAAATATAGGTTATAATGATGATGATGTTGATGATGCTGATGATGATGACGACAACAACGATGATGACAACGATGACGAGGAGGAGGAGGAGGAGGAGAAGGAGGACGATGATGACGAGGAGGAGAACGATGATGATGATGAGGACGATGATGATGATGATGATGATGATGATGATAATGATGATGACGATATGACGACGACGACGAGGATGATGATGATGACGACGAAAAGGATGATGATGATGATGATGATGATAGTAGTAGTAGAAGGAGAAGGAGGAGGAAGAGGAGGATGAGGAGTAGCAATAGCAGTAGTAGGAGTAAGAGGAGGAGTAGTAGCAGGAGGAGGAGGAGGAGGAAGAGTATGAGGAGTAGTAGTAATAGTAGGAGTAGGAGTAGTAATAGCAGTAGGAGTAGCAGCAGTAGCAACAGTAGTAGTAGCAGTAGTAGGAGTAGCAGGAGTAGAAAACAGTAGTAGTACTAATAGTAGTAGTAGTAGTAGCATTAGCAATAGTAGGAGTAGCAGTAGGAGTAGTAGTAGTAAGAGGAGGAGGAGGAGTAATAGTAGGAGTAGCAGCAGTAGTAGCAGTAACAAGAGTAGTAGCAGTAGCAGTAGTAGTAGCAGTAGCAGTAGTAGCAGTAGCAGTAGTAGTAGTAGTAGTACTAATACTAATAATAATAATAATAATAACAACAACAACAAACAAACAAACAACTTTTCAGGGATCGTATGCACGAAAGCAGAAAACATTCGGCGCAGACAGATACACGCGCGCGCGCACACACACACACACATATATATATACTCTTAATTTCAAAAACTATAGTCAAAATATTTCAGTACAGATTTTCTTATTATGAAAGTTCACATAAGTCTGATTTTAATTAGCCAATCCGTTAATTAGTCTGTATTATATGGCATACCCAATCACACAAAAAACATATACATTTTGAAGACACAGGTTATGTATCTGAAACTGCTATCGTACTCACTTGGATATCCAAGGTAAAAATCAAGTCATGAACCATTAGTCATTAGTTGGTTGCGTTAGCACGAACACGAAGGTGAAATAAATATGATCAGACAAATGTTATAATATGGTATTAGTACTATGGTTATACCAAAATTGCTTGATATGCAAATGCAGACTCGAAACCCCCAATGTCGTCGAAAATCCTATTTCGATCCATGATCTAACGCTATCGTCTCGAAAATCGGATTCTACGTAAAATTGAGCTTTAGTCCCTAAACTTATTTAAAGTTACACTTTAGTCCCTAAGACCTAAAAAATTACAACATGGGCACCAAACTTTTCAAAAATTACAAAGTAATCCTTCAATTAGTCATAATTTGCAAATCATACCTCAAACTCTCTAAAATTATCATTTTAGTCATTGTGACATAAAATTATCCCAAAAACACCCTACTCTCAATTCAACCAATAAAAGACATTCCAAATCACCTACATTAACTCTAATCAACTTTAGGAACTCAAATCTACAATTGGTTTCATCAAAAGAACACAAAATCTTCAAGAAATTAACCAAACCCGAATTGAACCCTAACCCATTCAATACAACATCAAATCTCTCCAATCCAATCTTAATCTAGGTGTTTTTAGGCTTAATCTATCATGATCTAATGTTCCTTAGCACCCATTTCAACAAAATCATACAAAAATTTGAAACCTAGACCCAAATGCCAAAAACGTTCTTCAAGTCAAATCCGAGATTTAATCACAAAAATAAAGAAACGAAGTGATTAGAAATGTGTTCTTACCTCAAGGAATTGAAAGGGAACAATGGGATGCAATGGAAGATGGAATGGGATGGTTTAGGGGTGTTTGAAAGGGAGAAAAAGTGTGAGGCCAAGAGGGGTCGGGGTGGTGTTTTTAAGGTGCAGCAGGTCACTAGTCAACTACCCAAAACTGGTAGTCGACTAATAAAGAACATGCCCCATTAGTCTACTACCCAAAGTATTAGTCGACTACCCAAGTCATAGGTCAACTATCAGGGATTGTTTCCTCATAAATTAATTTCTTCCACTTCTTCCATTCAATTCAATCGAACACCAATAAGATCAAAGGTCTTAATTCACTCCAAAACATCATCAAACATCTAATCCTTATTTCAAACACATAATCATCATCTCGAACATTCAAAGATCAAATCAAAAAATTGAGAGGATCACTATAGGAAATCTAGTCAGAACGAGCGAGGTGCTACAAATTAAGTATCTTTCTTACAAAATTATAGTTGAAAACAAAATTACAAAGAGATAAAGAGAACATGTGTGTGTTTCATTTGGTTGGAGGACCGTAAGTGCGAAGAGTCAAAAGTTGGAGGACCGTCATTTTTAAATTATGCTAACTAAATGTGAAGAATGAAAATGGGTGCCATATGCCTGTAATTATTTCGCCAAACAACTGTACAGGGGGTAAATTCCTGAAAACAAAATGCGAAAAGTTGGGATTTTTGAGACTATATATTAAGCGTAAAACTCAAGTTATTATTATTTTATTAATCCAAATTATTTGTCTTATTCTTTTCCAAAAGAAATTTATTTTACTCATTTTCAGTTATTTTATTTTTTACTGTCAAAATATTGAACTACTACCATTTTAGACCTAAGTTCTGTAATGAAAAATATTTAACAATCCTGAAAAAATGTCTCTACTCATGTACTACATAAATAAATGAGTCGTGATAGACCGCCGCATGCTTGGATCAACTAGTAGGGTTGTTTCAGTTTAATCAAAGTTCTCGAGTTTAAGTCTTGGGAACACAATAGCGTTGGTAGTAGCCGTTGGTAGTAGGGATTCCACCCTTCGAAGTGTCTATCAAACACATGAGTCTAGATTAGTTTGGACCTGTTAATTTCCCTCAGCTAGACGTGGGGCAGTCCAGGATACTGGGTACAATATGAAAAAAAAAAGAGGAGCCATATAAGTTGGGATATGTTCTTAGGATGAATCTACAAATAAATGAGCGTTGATATAAGTTGGAATAAAAATGGTAGTGCTCATAGAGTTATCGGGTTTGCCTATGACGATAATGGATGGAGCCCGAGACTATCGGTTATCGGGTTAACCGACGAGACCAACTGATTAATTTTAATTGGTTGTGGGTTTTTCAATTGGGTTAAAAGATCCCAACTAGAGAGAAGCCCACCTGAGAAATAATTTCCTTATTTGTATTTTGAAATACAAATAAGAGAGAGAGACAGGAGAAAAAACAAGTTCTCTCCCCAAAAGAGAGATCACGACTTTCTCTCCCTCTCTTTCACTCACTGACTTTCACGTCTTCTTCAAGAAAAAGAACAAAAAAAGTGAGCTCTCCCTCTCTTATCAATTAGGTCCCAATAAGGAATTTAGACTGCGTAAAATCGGTGTTTCCCATCACCGCAGAGATCGTGTTCTTTCCGTTGTTCTCCACTGCCCCTACTGGTTCGAGGTAGTTTCTCGTTCCCTGTTTGATTTCTGTTGCGTATACTATTTGTTTGTATCTTGATTGCACACTTTCATGATTAAAATTTATGTCTATTTTTTTTAATTCACCATTAATCTATATTAAATGTCGCGCTACGATGGGTTGGATACACTAGTTCAAACTAACTTAAACTCAAATAAACTCGATATTATGTTATAAATTAGGCTTATTAATTTTCGTATTTTCTATTAGGTAGCATTAATAGTGCTAAATCTTTAGGACTTGATCGAAGATTTTTGTAACGCAATGAGTGATTTTAATATACTTCAGTGACCCCAAATTTTTTTTTTGCGAAAGTTTCCCTTTTTTTTTTGATAATTTACTGCACATAAGATTTGCATATGGCATTTATGCATGGAAACATATTTATGGGCTTGTTCCACACATATGCTATCTAGAATTTAAAATTCCCTTGATCTTTTCAGTTCACACATGTACATTTTCTTTTAGAAGTTAAGACCGGTGAACATTTAGATAGCGAAAGAACGTAATTAGACCAACAACAACAAATAAAAGCTTTGGATTTCAATGTTTGTAACTTAGAAATAATCGGCGAATTGAGAGCTAAAATTCGTTGTCTTTGACAAAAAAACTGCACATCCTAATCGGACCATGTCCCCACTAGATACATAATTATGTATGTAGAATGTGTACTAAATACGACGATCCTAATTGATGGTTTGAAACTATGACGATCCTTATACATTTGTAAGACATCATCATTTGTTATGTAATATATACTGATTTAAATGTATATATCGATTTTTGTTATATATTGATAGATATATTGATTTTTTTTTGTTATGTAATTATTGATTTTATAAATTTTTTGTATGTTATATTAAAAAAAAAAAGAAAAGAGAGAAGGGATTTTAAAGAGCTGTCACATGTCAATCAGTTAAAATGTTGCTTATCAAAACCTAAAAAAACTCCCTAACTTAATAGATTTAGAAGAGATTTATTTGTTTTAACATTAAAATATCACTTGTCAAATAATTAAAGAGACACTTGTCACAAACTTAGAAAAAAAAATCCCTTTTAACATTAAAGTGCCATTAGTCAGACAACTAAACAAACACTTATTACAAATTTGAGAAAATTCTCTAGTCATTTTATGTATATTGATTAAATAATCATTTCTATAAGGGCCTCGGTACATATTTGTTAGAAATAATACAGTTGGTCCTTATTTTAACGTTCATGGCCCCTAAAAATTTTATGTTTTCCTCATATTTAGTATTATATTAGTGTATAAATAGTTAAAATAATATAATTGGTCCCTTTTTATACTTTATTATGTTATGATTAACAATTTTTTTCAAAGAATGTTATGATTAACAATTAAATGTAGGAAATTAGACAATAAGTTTAATGTTTATACCATAAAAATACTTTATATCAAAAAATAAATTCTTGATTATGATATTTTTTTTTAACTTTATGGATATTATTTATTATGTAATAATGACTATATTATAAATCATTTATGAAGAATAGATCAGCTGGTAAACAAGTAATGACTTGTAGATCAAATTTTATATTCAAATTTTATAGACAACAACTATTAAAAAAGATATATTATAAACCAATCAAATTTTGGTCCCCACAAATATCGAATTCTAGTTTTGCCACTACTATAGCTACCGGCGCCCTCCAGATCAGAGTTGACTTGGAACCGTAGCTGTTGTTAAGATTATGTAGTGATTAATAAATAGTCAAACAACTCCTTAATTACTCCACCATGTATAGCTTGGTTGACTTGTTAACTATAAGGTCAAGTCTGTGCTTGTAATAATATATGTTCAATGGTTGAATTTTTCTGGTGTTTTCGCTACAATTTGGAAGTGATAGTCACGAAAGAAAGGGAATCAAAATTTAGTTAAACAAAAAAAACTAATAAAGTTGAGCACGGTATATCATAAAATTTCCGACCTTTCTCATTTACTCAAAAAGAAAATTTCGACCTTTCTAATATCCTGCTTCCACTTTTCTAATTTCAAACAAGAGAAAATGGAGAACAAGCTTTACATAGCAGCTATAACAGGGAATGTGCCTTCCTTGCTAAGCTTCCTTCAAGACGACCCACTTGTACTAGATAGACTCATATGCAGTTGCTTTACAGAAACACCAATACACATATCTTCCATGCTTGGACATTTGGACTGCAAAATAGAGATCCTACAACGAAAGCCACAACTAGCCGGAGAGCTTGACCTGCAAAGACAATCTCCTCTTCACCTGGCCGCCGCAAATGTGCATCTTGAAATTGTCAAAGTGTTTGCCGCTTTTCCGGCCCCGAGGCCCACCAATCCGTGCGGGCCACGCTCGAGAGCAAGCATGTATGTTGAAGGGTTCGTGTCACCTAGTAGCCTAGGTGTAACATCTTGTCCTATCATAGAACTATTGTATAATATGAAATTATAATTATAAAATATGTATTTATACAGATTATTCATATCCAAATGTACATACAAAAATTTTGTCCATAACATATAAACAAATCAAACAAAAGTGCATATAGCACTCGATGAATCCTCTAGAAACTATATGTACAATGATACAAAATGTAGAGGAGAGATAGTGTGGGACCCAACTAGATGACATGTGCTCCATATATATTTGTCAATCAGTCTCACGCTTGATCAACTCCAAAAATTGTATATGCTAAAAACCTAAAAAAATAATAACACTTCATATGAGTTGTTACTCAGTGAGAGAAACTGTCATCGATAAATCCACAGCAAATAACATATGTATGTATGTATGTATTAATCATACAATATGTAACAATGCGACTGGATGCAATTCCAATTTTATTTTATTTTTTGCAGGGCTATTCTTGAAGCTCCTTCACTTTTTGTCGTTCCTAACAACATGTCATCATCCAACTCTCAGAGTTCATCATTCCCACCACCTCGCGGAGTTCATAACCTTACATAGGTCACCAACTTGCCTTGCAGTGTTCATCAACTCGCAGAATTCGCACCAACTTGAAGAGCTTCACCAACTTGTTCATCAACTCGTAGAATTCGCACCAAGTTGTGGAGTTTCACCAACTTATTCATCAACGCACGGAGCTTCACCAATTTCTTCATCAACTTGCCGAGTTTGTACCAACTCCTGAAGCTTCACCAACTTGTTCATAAACTCGTCAAGTTCCTAACCTCGAGGAGCTTCACCAACTTGTTCATCAACTCGCCGAATTCACAACCTCACGGAGTTCACCTCTTTCTCAGTGGAGCTCATCATTTCCACTACTTACGGAGTTCACTTCTTTGTCAAGTTCACAACCTTGCCAAGTTCATCTCCTCCTCAGTGAAGTTCATCTCCTTCTTAGCGGAGTTCATCTCTTTCTCAGTGAAGTTCACCTCCTTCTCAGCGGAGTTCATCATTTCCACTACTTGCAGAGTTCACTTCCTCACCGAGTTCAGAACCTTGTCGCTCCTCTTCAGCGAAGTTCAACTCCTTCTCAGAGGAGTTCACCTCCTTATGAGGTTCAACATCTTGGCCTCACTTCACGGAGCTCGTCATCTACTCGTGGATTTCGCCTTCTCGTGAGGTTCAATATGTAGGCCTCACCTTGTGAAGTTGATCCTCTCGACTCCACCTTCAACTCCACTTCGTGAAGTTCATTGCCTCAACTACACCTCGTGAAGTTTATCCTCTCGACTCCACCTCTTGAAGTTCGTGGACTTTCCTTTAGGACATCGAGACAGCTCACTCTCTTTAGTGGCCTCAATTTGCATGCTATATTCATATGTTTGTTCATGTTTTTTCTTTTCCTGCACAAGTTGTATGCATCATTGCTCCCCAATCACTTGGCTAAATGACTTTTTAGGCAAGTGATTTCAGTTGAGTCTTAGTAGTAGTAGTAGTTGATTCGCTTGTTGAGGACGAAGTAGACAAATTTTTGTGTGTCTTCATGACAATACCACTTGGGGTTTCATTTGCCACACGTCTTATTGTTTTATCATTATTGAAAGCTTGGTTTCCCACAGACTTTATGACTATATGTGATATTCAATTTTCTACTGTGTGTGTTCCACAATGAGCGCACAGTTTCCCGTAGGCTTCATGCTCCATTGCCACATTGCAGTCTATCTTTTCATCGCATGGTGAGATCCCAGTTTTCTGGAAGCTTTTCTACTCACGTATTCATCACGTGAGAGCCTAATTTCTTGTAAGCTTTTCTACTCACATACTTGTCGTGTGAGAGCCCGATTTCTTGCAAGCTTTTTTACTCACGTTGCATTTTAGCGATTTCAAGACAATTCCTTGTGCATTGTCAGTGAGGAGGCCACGCTTAGACTCACCCTATGCTCTAGCACTTTTAATTACATGAGCCTAGATTCTTATAGGCTCTTTTTGTTTGTGTGTAGCTAAGCACTCAGCTTGCCTTAACCTGTTCTTTACTCAAAAAAGAAGTTATTTACGTGGAAAAGTAGACATTTTATTTATTTAGAGTAACAATTTACACAAGAGAAAGATAACAAAACTTAAAGAATTCAACATCTTATCACCATCAGAAGTCACTCAACAATCAAATATCAATATTTCAAGTAACGAAGTGCTTAGTTGGTCTTATGTTGATCAACCTCTTCAAGCACATTTCCTTATGTTTGGTTCCCCTCTGGATGCTTCAGCATCAACAAATTGGTCCAAGTGCCCGACTTAAACCAAGTTCTCGATTTTATTCTTTAGTTCTTTGCACTTGTCTATGGAGTGTCTACTTGCACCGTAGTATTTTTAATACACGTCCATATTCCTTCCCAAAGTTTTAATCCCAATATGACAATCCAATAGAGGGGTTGAATTGGATTTCTTACTAAAAGTTAAAACCTTTTTTAATATTTAGCAAATCAAAAAAGTAGCTCAATCCAACACACAACCACACAAAACTAAAATAAAAGAGAGTAAGGGATAGAAAATCAAAGCCTAGATTTATAGTGGTTTGATCCTCCTTGACCTACGTCCACTCCTCTAGCTCACTAGAGAATTTTTAATCCACTTCCTCACTTGCTGGTGGAGGGAAATAGTTACACCATTTATTTTGCAGGTCCACAAGCAACCTTTACACACTTGTTTTAAGGCCAAAACAAGAAAAACAACTCAAGTTTTGCTAGGTTCACTAGCAACATCTCTTGTTTTTCAAAGGATCAACAAACAAACCTAAACTACCGTCAAGCTTTAACAACAAAGCTTGATTACAAGTGAATTCCCATATTTAAAACACTTTTCTCACACCAACTCAGTAATCAGATCTCGGATCAACAGCACAGTTGAATGCAAGAATACAAGAACATAAGAAGAGAGAAAATTAAGAATCAAAATAACAAATCTTGGGTACTCTCTTAAAAAAATGTTCTTCTTTACCTATGGATTGGGCACGTCTATTTATGTAGGTTTTCTAAAAAATAGTCGTTGTAAATCAAAGACATTATCTCGTACTACGTTCGTACCATATGTACTACATGCGTAGTACATGATTTCATCAGAGTAGTACGTTTCGTGTTCTTCTTCTGCGTGTGTTGTATAACATCTAGTGTCCACTGCTTGACATCAAGTTTCTACTACGCGCATTGTTCCTTCTTCTGTGTTCTTAGATCTTCAGTTCTGTGCGCATTCCATACTGTTCTATATGCCTTGACATATTTCCAAAATCAAACCTTTGAATTTTCCCTTGATTTTCATCAGAGGATATTTGAATTTCAAAATCCAGAGGAGCGTCTTGATTTTGTCAGTATTTTGAAACCTCGTCTACGTGCTTAGTATATACTTCTACGTGTGTAGAATAACTTCCTCAAAGACATCACTTTTACTCTTCTAAGAGCATTTTGTTGGTGTATTATGTGACTTGGACTTGTCTTGTAAGCCCTCTTCAGTTTGCATCATGATCCTGTCTACGTGCATAGCATTCTATTCAACATGCATAATATGATCTAACCGTCAGAGTAGTATTTTTCCCTTATTTGCTACGTGCATAGATCTTTGTTCTAAGAGCAAAGCATAACTCTGATCCATTCTGTCTTTTGATACGACACATCTATGCACATTGCACTGCCTTTTACGGGCATAGCACCCATTCAATGTGCATTGTATATTCTTCTACACGCATAGCGTCAATTCTGAATATCTCAAAATGTCTCTTAATGTGATCAACGTGCATAGATCATGGTTTAATGAACTTATCTCATCCTTCAACAAGTTTAGAAGGTTGTAATACGTGTGTAGCTTAACTATTTCAATTGTTTTGTTAAATCATAAAAATTTAGGACTTCATATGTTAACCAAACTGGTTCAGAAAAAGCATGGCTAGTCTTTGGAGGAAAAGTGATGAGACCTGAGCCTCTTATCGCTGCCAAGATGGTTGACCTAAAATCGTTCAATGAGGTGTATTTTTTGAAGTATGGACCATGATGTCTTCTTGAGCCTTGCGACTTCTCCTTCTTCTCATTCGACTCCTCTTGTGCTTCTCTTTCCTTCCACTTCTTCTCCTTATCCTCCTTGATCCTTACTATCTTCAGTGTAATATCTCGTCCGTTACGGTTAGGTCCTGTGTAGAATCCAATTTGATCCCGTGGTGATTGGTGGTGTTTAAGAAGGTTTGTGTGTCGTTCCTCTTAGTTTTGGGTGTTTTGATTGATCTCGGTAACGATGGGAATCATAAGTTCAAGATTGGAATGTGATTTTACGTGTGTGAGGTGAGTTAGAGTCCATTTACACACATAGGAAGGTTTCTACACACGTAGGTAGCCTTTAGGGGTGAACTGTGAACGTGCTTAACGTCGGCTGCACACGTTGTAAGGTACTACGTGCATTGGAGGATGTTCTATGTGAGTTGAGCATCTTCTGGATGTAAGCCATGAGCAAATGGAATCGTCTACGTGCGTTAAAGATGATTCTACGCACGTAGATCGATGTCTGAGATGGACCGTGAACGTGTTTATGCACGTCTATGTGCGTTGGAGAGCTCTACACATATTATTCATCGTCTGGACTTAAACCGTGATTGAGAGAGATGATCTATGTGCATTGCAGGAGGCAGAACACACGTTGATTCTGGATCTGAGAGTTGGAGGGGACACCAGATCTGCCGTCTACGTAGGTTGAAGCTTCTTCTACGCACGTAGGCCTTAATCAACATGCGTAGAAAGAGGGGCAACATGCGTAGATGAGTCTTTTCTGGACGGTTTAACTGAGATGCCATGTTTCGGCTCCATGGGTCTATAAGTACACCCACCCACCTTTTCTTTCTGCCATAACTCCTCCTAACCACCGAAATAACTCCAGAGATTTGCTCTATTTCTCTCTTATTGCTCTTCCATCCATCATTTTGCTTCCTTGAGGTAAGAAGCGTCTGATAATCCCTTCTTTTTGTCATTTTCTGTTTTGCATTCACTCATCTAGGGTTTTTCAAAAATGAGTGTTGGATTTAGATATGTTCTTTCTAGGCTTAGGGAAGTTAAACATTGTTAGTTTAAGGATGTTTAAGGTTGAAAGAAAGGGATTTTAACTTCAGTTTTGGAAGATTTCGTGTTTGAACGAAATGGGTTTATTCCGAGCTAGGGATTCAGATTGTGATGATTTTCTTGTAGAATCTGAAGTTGTTTCATTATATTATGTCAGATTTGAGTTAGGGATGCTTTGATTTGAGTTGGGCTTAGTGAATGGACGATTGATTCATCTTGGGTTTGAGAGATCCAAAAATGTGGGTGAAGAATCTTGATGATTCTAAGTTTGATTGTTCATATAGCTGTTAGATTCATAATCAGGAGATCGATTATAGTCAGTATGGGTGACTGGTCAGTTGGGCATTGATCAAATTGAGAGTCGGCATATTCTTAGCTTCCGACGTTGTTGAGGCTTAGATGGCATTTGCATTTCATGCATACATTCGGTACCGCCACAGTACCAGTACCCTATTCTAATCATTTGGATGTCATCTATTTGTTACAGCTTCTTGTTCCTGTTAGCACAACCATCCAGGTACCAGTGATGCTTAATTGGAGTTAAGCTTTGTTGAGTTTAGTTTTGATGATGATGAATACAAAACATCCATGAAGGAGGTGCAAAGTTGAAAACCTGCTGATATCTGGCCACATAGCACCTTATAAGTCATCAAAGCACGTTGATGTATGCATAGTTGTGTTCTACACACACAACAGAGCCTACAAAGCACGTAGATGTGAAGCAAATGCTACTGGAACTGATTTATACACATCTACGCACGTTGTGCACGTAATCAACGCACATTGTCGAGGAGTCATATTGATGAGGAAAAGGTCAAGGCATGCAAAAACACGTTGAAGGATGAACAAGGCGCGTAGACGTGCATGTCAGTGAAGGCAAAAAGCATCAGGTCTTTCTCTACACACGCAGCAGAAAGTTTAATGCACGTTGACGAGCATCCAAATCAATGAGGAGAAAATGTGCAAGAGCTTAGGCACGTTGAGCATTCATCTAAGCACGTTGAAGTGCAAAAATGTGATCTTCAAAGAGAAACTCTACGCACGTAGAAGAGACAAACAAATCACGTAGACGAAGCCTGACTGAAATAAAGCCAAATTCTGTTACAGCGTGTCAAAAGTTCAAAAGAGAATATTCTCTTACGTGAATTTAGAGAGTATCAGTACAAGGAGCCACACACAGAGCATGAAAATACGAAGGTGATATATGAGGTGAGCTGGACTACCTAACAAATAGGGGATGCTCCTCGGGAATTCAAATTCAAATATTTCCCTGACAATCCCTAACACAAATCACATGCAAAATTATAAGTGCAGACTTGGACAGAACGACAACGCACGTTGTAGGCCATGCAACGCACATAGAAGAAGTCTGGGTGAAAATTGCACAATCTGGAATTTAGAGGAATGCACGTTGAAGAGTGATCAACGCACATAGAAGAATGAACAATGCACGTAGAGAAACTATAGTGCACGTTGATGATGATCCAATCAAAGCCGAGACCACTGGAGTTCTATCAATGCACGTAGACTTGCATACACAGCACATAGAACTCAGATGGAATGACGAACTACAAGCGTAGAAGAGGAACAATGCACGTAGTGAAGGGTGACGTCATTACTGAGGAGATTTGTTTTATCTTACAATGGCTACTTCAAGGCTCCAATGACTATAATCTTACAAGTGGCTATAAATAGACGTCCTAGAATATAAGAGAAGTACAAGATACCATTGCTAAGAATTGATATTCATTTTATCTCTCTTCTCTACCTTTACAACCCATTTGAGCTGTTTACTTGCTATCTTATTGTAGGTTGGTGTGAGCTTTAAATCTATTATACCTTTGGGTTAAATCTATAACAAGCAAGTTTGTTTGCTTGGGGTAGATAGGTTTTCTAGTGAGCCTTAGAAAACTAGAGTTTTGGTTCGCTAGTTGATCCCGTAAAAACTAGTGGTTCAGTTTTCTAGTTGATCCCTCAAAAACTAGAGGTGTTGTTTTCTTGTTTTGTCCTGAAAACAAGTGGTGAACGGTTTTCTTGTTAAGCCTGCAAAAATAAGGTGTAACGGTTTTCTTGTTGAGCTCGCAAAAATAAGGTGTAACGGTTTCCCTCCACCCGAAAGTGAGGAGATAGTTGATTAAACTCTCTAGTGGATCTAGAGGAATGGACGTAGGTTAAGGAGAACCAAACCACTATAAATCGGATTTGTCTTTCTCTCTCCCTTACTCTCTCTATTTACTTTATTGTGCATTTGCTTTATCTTGTTTGTGAATTGGTGATTTTTTGCTTCTGCTCTTATACTTTGATTTTGATTTGAAAAGAACTTTGTTATTTGCCTTGATTTGCAAAATATTTTCAACAAAGTTTTCAAACTCTTTAAAACTACAATTCACCCCCCTCTTGGAGTGCCATTCCACATTCTCCATATTGGGACCAACTGAGTTTCCAAGCTTGATTACAAGGTGAGTGTGGTAGCAGCTTCAGACACATAGGCTGTGTCTTTCAGAACTTATATGTTTTGCTGTGTTCAGACCATATCTGTAAATTGGACTAATTAATAAATGAAATTATAAGAAATCTAATTATGTGTAAAAGGAATTT
>CAODLS011181847.1:0-10624 GCA_948243855.1 Flueggea neowawraea
TTTTATGAAGATAAAACCTCCATGAATATGTTATTCTTCCTTATGTCATCAAGTATGACTTGATAGTAAAACCTTAAGGTAAAAAAATACTATTCTAAATATCCCTAATCAATTGTTATCATGGGAATGATAATGAATTAAGGTTAGTATGTTGCTAAGCGGATAATCACGTTTTATTGATTATGGATATGAGATATTACTTAGAACATAGATACACATTAGTGAACATGTGTTAGGTTCGCCCGCTATGAAAGCAGTTAATGGATTGATGGCACAAGTAGCTTGCTACAGTATTGTGATTTGAGTCATCTGACTGAAACTCACTGTAGACTCCTACCTGAGGATCACATATTTTAACTTAGTCAAATGTTATCTGTAACAGGATAACAATAAAGGCTATAATTGGATATGTCATGAATCTTGTAGAGAAGTGATAATGAGAGTGAGGAATTTGTTCCTCTTATGAAGAGTGATATCTTTAGGCCACTCGATGAGTAGGATTGATGGCATGTATGCATACTTAAATGAATTGATAAATGGATTGTCAATGTCATTTGTTATATCAATTTACTTGGGATGAAGAAACACATTAACCAAATACGGTTGACATGTAACCATCCTTATGCTTAATCTAGATATCGTGAGACAAAATGACTGAAAATTAAACTGTGAAAGGTTAAATCGAATCACCGACTCCACTCAATTTTGGGTTACCATAATGTATTACTAGATACCACTTATGGACTATGGGCCTAAGTTTGGGGACAAGGCCCATTGCTGATATGTCCTAAATTATTTCAAGCATTAAAATGTAGCATTTTTGCCATCCACGTGCTTAATTGTCGATGTATTTATACTTTTCATTCTTTTTGTAGGTTGATGAAGAATGCATGAAAAGGAAGGAAACAGATATGAAAAATTCATGGAAAACATGTTTTTGAAGTTGGAAGATTGATGGGAGAAAGTGTGATGAAGATTGGATTAAGGAACATAAAGATCAGCGGCTCACAATTCACATTGAAGGAGCCAAGGCTGGTCACAACCGTGACCCAAACCAGAGTAAGACACGGACAATGACACAACCATGTCCTTGTGTCCTTGTCCGTGTCCTTTTGCTGAAGAGTCAAAAAGTTGAGGCATTTTGACGAGTTTGGTGGACAAAATGTAGACACTTGGGGGCATTTTTTGCATGACAATGCTAGGGTTTTCACCACATGTAAGGGGTAAAAATACCCTCTCTTATTCACTTCTTCCACACACTTACACATTATTTTTCCACTCTACATCTTTTTTATCTTGGAAGAACACATTTGTCTCTCAGTTCTTGGGTGAAGAATGTTCTTTTAGTGTTTGGAGGAAAGAAGAAGATTACATCAAAGCTTGAAGCTTTCTCTACACTCTATTCTCTCTCTTTTCTCCTTATTTTCATTGTTCTCTACCATGATTTATGTTGAATTTTCTTGTCTTATTTTTATGAACTTGGTCATGGTAGCTTAAACCCTTTGTTAGGGTTGAGAGATGCCGACTCTTAATGGATTTTTGTTATATTTATGAATGGATATAAGGTATTTCATGTTATATTTTGTGTTGTGTTGGAATTGATTCAATGACTTGTTGTGAATGAATGTTATTGTGCTTGATCACCATGATAATGTTGGTGACAAATTTAGGTGAAGGATCGAAAGATGAAGCTTAAATGAGGTTTACAAGCATTGAAATTACAATACTTAGGGTAGACATATTCTATGTGGGTAAGGTATTCGATGAAATTCCCGAATGAACCTAATGAGTCTAGTTTTGTTAGGTGAGGCTGAAAGGACCCTCCTAATAAACGTAGACATAACTTGAATGAACTCGAGAGAAGCTTTTAGCGACATTAGTGAGAGAACACTCATTCCACTAATAATCCATTCATAGGTATAACAAATGGAAGTCGTGGGTTAAACGTCGAAAACCCTAGCATATTATCATATATTGTTTACCTCTTTTCACCATTTAATTTGAGCATTTACATTCTTCCATTTTTAGATTTTATTAAAAAATAAAAAAAAAAATCAATTGTTGGACTTTTTATTCTTATTGCCACTAATTGATCACATTAGCAAACCGTTCTCGTGGATTCGATACCCTATGGATACTCCCAAAGGAAAAACTACGTTGACAACAATGCGCTTGTGGAAGTTGATCAAGTTTTTGGTGCCGTTGCCAGGGAACGGTGTCTATTGTGATCTTTTCTTTTATTTTTCTATTTATTTGTTTTTTGCTCAATTGTTTGTTTTCTTTGAAAATTTTAGGTTATACATGCTATTGAGACATTCTCGAAGTGCCAACAGTAGAACACATCGAGAGGACGAAGACGTCATTCCTCTAATACCGAAGATTGACATATTTGAAATGGCAAACCAGGCAAATAGACGAAGAGAGCAAATGGCAGAACATCCTAGGCCTTCAAATGCTCAAGAAGATGAGGCAAGGTTGAGACAACTAACGGGAGATGGCGTTGGCAACCCAGTGCCAGTATGAACAAGCTTGAGAGACATTCAAAGGCCAATGATTGGCACTTCACCTTCATACATTCGCTTGAGTCCGGCAGCTCAAAACTATGAGTTGAATAACATCCACTTCAACATGTTGCCTTCTTTCTATGGTCTACCATCAGAGGATCCACTTACCTTTTTGAGGGTGTTTAACACAACAATCCAAACATTTCCATTACATGGTCTAAAAAAGGATGAGCTTAGAATGAGGTGTTTTTCCTACACTTTGAAAGATCGTGCTAAAACTTGGTTGATCAATCTTCCTGAAGGATTGTTGGGTACTTGGGAGGAAGTATATGAGAAATTAATGATGAAGTACTACTCAACCCAGAAAACAGTGGAGTTAAGGAACAAGATATGTTCATTCTCGTAAATGGAAGGATAGTCATTCCATGAAGCTTGGGAGAGCTTCAAGATGCTTCTAAGTCAATTTCCTCACCATTAATTTTCATTGGCTTTGCTCATTCAGTTCTTTTATGATGGATTGACTATGCAGGGTCAAACCTTAGTGGACACTACAGCTGGGGGTTATTTTGGTGACAAGACCTCCGAAGAGGTATATGATATTTATGAAATACTTGCCACCAATTTGCAATAGAAAGTGGTGAGAGGTAGAAGAGCGGGAGTTCATGAAGTTTCTTCTTCCTTATCCGACTTGACATCTAAAGTAGACGACATTGCAAGAAAGGTAAATTTAATTTTAAATACTAATGTCATGGTATGTTATCAATGTTCTTTATGTGGTGTTATTGGTCATACCGAAGAAACTTGCAACATGAACCAACAAATGAGAGGTGGATTTGAAGAAGCTAACTATATCGGAGGATTTCTTAAACCTCACCCGAGAAATGACCCCTACTCGAATATCTGCAAAGGTGTTATTGGTCAAAAGATGTTATGGCGATTTGTTTAAGGATTAGAAAGGTGTTGGATGAACCAAAGGTGGAGGCAAAGCCAAAGCAAGAAAAAGGCAAGGAGATTGTGATTAATGAGGATTCAAAGGATGAGGAGAAAAGTGATAAAGATGAAGAGATCCATTCCAACAAGAAAGAAAAGGTAAAACCTTATGTCCCTCCTATACCATTTCCGCAAAGGTTGAAGGATCGCTGTAAGCAAAACAATTTCATGAAGTATTTGGATATGTTTAATAAAATCCAAATGAACATTCCTTTCACAGAAGTAATTTCTCACATGTCACACTATGCAAAATTTTTCAAAGAAATTGTTTCTAACAAGAAGAAGTTCGAGGAATATGCAACCATTGCATTGACCGAGGAATGTAGTGCGGTCATCCAAAATAAGCTTCCACCAAAGTTTAAAGATCCCGAGAGCTTCACCATACCATACACTATTGGGACTTGCGACATTGATCATTCTTTGTGTGATTTTGGAGCATCCATCAATCTCATGCCTCTCTCAACTTTTCACAAGCTCGGTGTGGGAGAACTTAAGCCATCTACCACTACTCTTCAATTCAATAGATCCATTTGATATCCCTTGGGCGTGCTTGAAGATGTCTTGGTAAAGGTTGGTAAATTTTACTTTCCCGTAGATTTTCTTGCTTTGGAAATGAGTGAGGACTCTGATATCCCTATCATTCTAGGAATACCATTTTTAGCCACCAGGGGAGCCTTAATTGATCTCAACAAAGCAAACTAACTTTAAGAGGGGGAAATGAAACACAAGAACTTATTGTATTTAGAGCCATGAAATTCCAATCTTTAAATGAGGCTTGTCATAGCATTGATGTTGTTGAACCTTTGGTATGTGAGGAATTTGCAAAACAAATAGAGGACCCTTATGAAACATGCATTGCTTTGAGCTTGACAAGAGAAATTAAGGACCTAAATTTGAAGGACAATGTCATGAAGTTGGAAGGTGAGGGGTACAATTTTAGAACAAAATTTGAAGAATTAGTGGTGGGAAAAAACAAAATGAATCCATCTTGTGAGAAATCACCACGAGTAGAGAAAAAACCCTTACCTTCACACCTTACATAAGCCTAATTAGGGGAGTCCTCAACATTTCATGTTACTGTTTCATCTTGTTTAAGTGATGCAAAGGAGAACAAACTTTTGAGGGTGTTAAGAGAACATAGGTCGACAATTGCATGGAGTATTGCTGACATCAAAGGCATTAGCTCATCTATACATGCAATGAATATTGATGGAGGATGGTTACAAGCCAACAATTGAGCGCCAAAGGCGGCTCAACCCAAATATGAAAGAGGTAGTACGTGCAGAGGTATTAAAGCTACTCAATGCAGGTGTTATCTATAGCATTTCTGATAGTAAATGGATTAGTCCTATTCAGGTTGTTCCTAACAAAGGCGGGATTACTGTTTCTGAAAAATGCTAAAAATGAATTAATTCTCACTAGACTTGTAACTGGTTAATGCATGTGCATTGATTACCGAAAATTGAATGCGTCCATTAGGAAAGATCATTTTCCATTGCCATTCATTGATGAAATGCTTGAGAGATTGGCCATTCATGCATATTATTGTTTTCTTGATGATTATTCCAGTTACAATCAAATTCCCATAGCACCGGAAGACCAAGAAAAAGCTACTTTTACTTGTCCCTATGGTACCTTTGCATATAGGAGAATGCCTTTTGGTTTGAACAATGTGCCCGCAACTTTTCAAAGATGTATAATGGTAATATTCTTCGATATGATTGAAGATATCACAGAAATTTTTATGGATGATTTCTCAGTCTTTGGATGTTTATTTGATGCATGTCTTGATAATTTGAAGATAGCGTTGCAATGATGTGAAGAGACTAATTTAGTGCTAAATTGGGGAAAATGTCATTTCATGGTTAATGATGGCATTGTACTTTTTCATCAAATTTCTATTAATGGCATTGAAGTTGATAAAGCTAAGGTGGAGGTAATTGAAAAATTTCCTCCAGTTTTGGTAAAAGGGGTAAGAAGTTTCTTAGGCCATGTTGGGTTTTATATTTGTTTCATTAAAGGACCCTCCTAATAAATGTAGACATAACTTGAATGAAATCGAGAAAGGCTTTGAGCAACATTAGTGAGAGAACACTCATTCCACTAATAATCCATTCATAGGTATAACAAATGGAAGTCGTGGGTCGAACCTCAAAAACCCTATATTTACCTCTTTTCACCATTTAATTTGAGCATCTACATTCTTCCATTGTTAGATTTTATTCAAAAATACAAAAATTAATTTTTGGACTTTTTATTTTTATTGCCACGAATTGATCACATTAGTAAACATTTCTCGTGGATTCGATACCCTAGGGATATCCTAAAGGGAAAACTACATTGACAACCGTGCACTTGCTGAAAGTAGATCAATTGCCAATTTCGAGTGAGCCTATTGGGTCGCACACTAAAACCAGTTGGATTGGAGCACAAATATTTTCTCTTATGGATAATGAATTATTAAGTTGGTTAATTTAATTAATTATTAATCATTTAGGGTTTTATAATTTATGTCTTAAATAAGATATAAGACATAATCCATTAATGTAATGGGCTTTTAATATAAATTACTTCTTATTAGGTTAAGTATGTTTTCAGTATATTATTATGTGTGACATAAGTTAGGCCCATGTATTTTAATAAGGGTGTGATTTATTTAATGATAATGTATTACGTAATTAAAAGTCCAATAATATTAAATTACCCATTAAAATTCGGCACATGTATGTAGTACTTACTTAAAGGTTGACTAAGTCTTATTTAATCATATATATTAAAACTCCTAACCAAGTAAGGAGGTCATGTGCTTATAGGGCAAGTAAGAGGAACCTAGTACACTTAAACTAGGGGTTTCTATTCTTTTATTTAAATGCTTGGCGGAATTTTACATGATCTTCTTGATGGTTAAGCTGAATTTGTGAGTGTCACAAATAAATTGAGAGAAACTTTTGTGAGAATAGAATAAAGATTCTAAGTGCTAGTAAAAATTGTCGACTCAAGCAAGTTCATCTGTGTTGATACCATTAGTCACATTCATGCAAAGGCAACATGGGAGAAAGATTTTTGATGTTCACACTAAAAGCTACACCAACACCCCATTCAGCCTTACGCTTTAGCATTGGATTTTAAGGTAAAATTCACAAACCCTAATTGTGTATATTGATGTGCATTGGTCCTTGGTGAAATTATAGGTTTAAATTTTTTGTTATTTCTACTGTCATGTATGCTTACGAATGTCATAATTTAGTTACAAATTCCAACAGTGATATCAGAGCCACTTGCATCATCAACATAGACAATTTCTTTTATATGCAATATCATTGTATGTTGTCCTATATATTTTGCCATGCTTTATATTTTAAGGTATTTTTGCTAAATTTATCATATGATTTAGGATTTAATTTAGCAAGATAAAATTGGGATTTTATGTTGAAGGCCGAATATGTTTGTTGAATTTGCAAAGGTTGTTAAGATTCACTTAGAAAGTCGTTTAGGGTTTTGTATATGCGGTTTTATAATGAGATTATAAATAATGGGCTGAATCATAATTTGATTATGAGGTTCATGTATTAATGAGATTAATACAAATTGAGATTTTAAAATTAGCAACTCATTTCATGAGCTATGAGAATTAGAAACCTCCCTCGTAATCCACTTGCAAAACCGTTTTACACATCCACCGTTTAATCAATATAATTACTTGATTAATTGCATAATATTGTTATATTTATAAACTGATTATGTTTGATTTGAATGTTAATTCAATATGCATGGTGCATGACATGACCCAATTAACCCAATGTGATTGGTTTATTATTGTTTATTGTAAGGGTATGGCATTTTGTGCCTATTTCAATTTTTGATTTTTGGCAAATGTGCCCATTTTTATTTTTAGATAAGGTTAGTATAGATCTTAGTTTTATTTTGAATGTAAAAGAAGATGGAGGCCATTTGTAACAATGAAAATTGAAGATCACCTAGGTTGACCCTTAATCTT
Organism: Flueggea neowawraea; assembly: GCA_948243855.1. Taxonomy (NCBI): domain Eukaryota; kingdom Viridiplantae; phylum Streptophyta; class Magnoliopsida; order Malpighiales; family Phyllanthaceae; genus Flueggea; species Flueggea neowawraea. Next base: position 7,492 of record CAODLS011181847.1, read on the forward strand.
CACACTGGCTTGTGAGATCAAACTTAGATTTGAGCTTTGTCATATCACATTTAAATTATGATATATATATACATGTTATGCATATATTATATGATTGAATATTTTACTATGTATCCCACACAAACAAACCAACGAATTTAATTCCTACAAATAGTAAGTCGAAAATGCCTTCCATAATCAATGCTCATCAAGGCTTTGTTCATTGTTGTGTAGTTTCTTCCATCGCAGGGTGTGCCTAATTACCTTAGTGAGGTGAGGGTAGATAATGGTTATATTTACATTTTGGTAATGGTTATGGTTAGACTTAACATGGCTATCAAAATAGTTTTTGGTCTAGGGCATAGAAAGGGATTTAAATGCCAGGACATGAGATGTCAAAGTCCCTAGAAATACAAGAATTAGATTTGATATAATTGAAAAGGATTTTTTACCTAAATAGCTAAGTTTAATGACTAACTCAGTTGACGTAACTTTGAGTGAAATATGGATATTGTACCCACTATGTTTAAAACTTAATTAACTTTAGGATGTTAATTTTAGTGTGAGTATTTAAAAGTCCTCTTATTAATTCATGGATATTTTATATGTAGATATAATCGCAATAAACAACAACACACAACCTTTAATTTATGATCGATCCTTAAGAAGGAGAAATTGAATGGGCTAACTTCCTTGATTGGTCTCGAAACTTAAGAATTGTTCTTAAGCAATAAAGGAAGAGTCATGTCATAGATACAATGATTCCCCAAGCACCCGTACCCAATGACCCTAGAGAACAAAAGGATTCATATGAAAATCATATAGGTGACTCAACGGACGTCACATGTCTCATGCTTGCCACCAAGGTTGCAGATTTGCAAAAGCAATTTGAAGCTATGGAAGCATTTGACATGATGAGGCATCTCAAGGAAATGTTCCAAGAGCAAGCTTGTCAAGAAAGGTTCTTGATAATGAAGGCATTGAATGTGTATAAGATGGCTCCTGACACTTCGGTGTTTGTATATGTTCTCAAGATGAAAGTTCATCTTGATCAACTGGAGAGACTTGGTACTCCTCTAACGAAGGATTTGGCCATATCTACGATCTTAGGGTCACTCCCTAATAGTTATGATCAATTCGTCATGAACTAAAATATGCACAACATGGATAAGTCCATCACCAAACTTCTTGGTATGTTGAAGAATGCCGAGAAGAGTATTCCTAAGATGAATGAAGTGCTCGTGGTACAAAAGTGGAAAGGCAAGCACCAAGGCAAGACTAAGTCAAAGTATGTTGGCAAGGGCAAGGGAAAATCTAAGCCTAACCTTTTCAAGCCTAAGCCAAAGGTGACCAAGACAAAAGAGGAAGTTTGTTTTCATTGCAATAAACTAGGGCATTGGAAGAGAAATTGCAAACTCTACTTGAAAGAGCTAAAGAAGAAGGGAAGTGTGACTTCTACTTCAGGTATTTTTATTATAGAAATCAATATGTATACTAATTTCTCATGGGTATTTGATACTAGATGTGGAGCTCATATTTGCATTGATATGCAGGGATTGAAAAATAGTAGATCATTAATGAAATGGAGCAAGAGTTGTTGCATTAGATGTAGGAACTTATTATTTAACTTTGCCTAGTGGACTTATTTTACAATTATCGAATTTTTATTATGTTCCTACTATAAGTAAGAACATCATTTACATTTCTTGTTTAGACAATGATTGTTTTCATTTTATTATTAAGAATAATAATCTTTTCATCTATCATAGAGACATATTTTATGGTGTTGCAACCTATCTTTTAGTCTCTATATTTTAAACTTTGAACAAAGAAAGCATATCTACAACATCAATAGTAAAAGGGTAAAATCAAATTATTTACACCAAACCTACTTTTGTCATTGTCGTTTGGGCCATGCAAATGAAAAACGCATCTCAAAACTCCACAAAGATGGATTACTCGACTCATTTTATTTTAAATCATTTGATACATGTGAATCTTGTTTGTTAGGCAAAATGACCAAGAGTCTTTTTACACATAAAGGTGAAAGAGCCAATGATCTGTTAGGCCTAATACATACCGATGTATGCAGACCTTTTAGTACAGGTTCTAGAGGAGGTTATTTGTACTTCATCACCTTCACTGATGACTTTAGTAATATGGATTTCTCTATCTTATGAGACATAAATTTGAATCATTTGAAAAGTTCAAAGAATTCAAAAGTGAAGTACAAAACTAACTTGATAAGAATATCAAAGCACTTCAATCCAATCATGGTGGAGAAAATTTAAGCCAATAGTTTGACAATCATCTTAAGGAGTGTGGGATTGTCTCATAGCTTACTCCTCTCAGAATGCCCCAATGGAATGGCGTGTCCGAAAGAAAAAATCAAACTTTGTTGGATATGGTTCTATCAATGATGAGTCAAACAGATCTTTCAATCTCGTTTTAGGGTTTTGCCTTAGAAACTATTGCTTTCATACTTAACCAATTCCATCTAAAGAGGTGAAAAAGATACCGTATGAGATATGAAATGGGAAAAAGCCCATAATGTCTTTTTAAAAGATTTGGGGATGCGAAGCTTTAGTGAAATGCCAAGTTTCTGAAAAGTTAGCACCTAGATCTGAGAAATGTATATTTGTGGGGTATCCAAAGGAAAAAAAATGGATACTATTTTTAAAATCGTTCCGAAAACAAAGTGTTTGTTGTTCAAAATAGTGTCTTTTTTTGAAAGATAACAAAACGATTATAGAAGTAGTATGGTATCTTTTCACATTCCATATCTCATATGTCTTTTCCACTACTTTAGATGGAATTTGGTTAAGTATGAAAGCAACAGTTTCTAAGGCAAAACCCCAAAACGAGATTGAAAGATCTGTTTGACTCATCATTGATAGAACCATATCCAATAGAGTTTGATTTCTTCTTTTGGACACGCCATTCCATTGTGGCATTCTGGGAGAAGTAAGCTGTGAGACAATCCCACACTCTTTAAGATGATTGTCAAACTCTTGGCTTAAATATTCTCCACCACAATCAGATCGAAGTACTTTGATATTCTTGCCAAGTTGGTTTTGTACTTCACTTTTGAATTCCTTGAACTTTTCAAAAAATTCAGATTTGTGTCTCATAAGATAAACAAATCCATACCAAC
>CAODLS011181967.1:0-10423 GCA_948243855.1 Flueggea neowawraea
AATTCTTAAATAGGACAATTATTTCAAATTTCTATCGCAAGCTGAAAAAAGAAAAAGAAAAGAAAATCCAGTATTAAACCAGTACTTGCTTTCAATTTGTTGCAACAGCTATTTAGCTTATAACAAGGATGTTTCAACAGACACACCGGAAGAAACTGGCATCTAAATTTGCATGCCAAAAACCTGTAAACAGCACTTAAAATTAAAAGAAATAAGAACAGATAACAGTTCGAAAGTACTCTCACCTCCAGCTTTCTTTGATTGCCCTGTCTTTCTAGAAGGCAATATTCACTTGATGCAGGCTCCACCTGGGGCAACTTGAATCAAGCAAAAAGAGCAAACTCAATCAGAGATAACTTCATCATCTCCTTGAGAAAATACCAAATTAAGCAACCTGCTTACACTTGAATAATCATCAGCAATTTCTTCATCAATACATAAATCTCCCATTAGATATTCCAGTCCTGTCATAACACGAATCCAAAATGATCAAGTGAACAAAAAGTAGTTCCAATCGAACTCCTCATGAAAATCTCAGTCAAAAGTCCCAAAGAACAAATAGCAATAGCAAGAATAATACAGTAACTCCATCCACACAAAAACCACACACACAGAAATTTAGCACATTTTTTTGCTACCAACTGCACTTAATGAGGTAAAGCAATCATTTTTCAACACATTCTTGGCAGAAACTAGACAGAAGCTTCAAATGAAAACAGCGTCATGCTCACTAAAAAGACATCCAAAGCTTCAAACTTCAATCCTGCCGAGAGTTAAAGGCTACTCTAACATTGAATGCTTCCATGTTTGATCTAAACAAGTTTGAAGCTTCCAACTACCAATGAGGCAGTGATTTCATTAATGGCAAGATCGAGCATCAAGTGAGAGATCTGATAAGTGTTCAAATTTCACAGAAACCAAAACGGTAAACTTACTAATAAAAAAGGACAAACTTTCAGTTAAGAAAGCACTTGAAACGAGACAAACCACAATTTCGTACTTGGAAACAAAATGAAACGGGTGCCGAGACAGAAACCCATAAAGCAGAGAAACTTACACAAATGAGCCAAAATGGAGACCCAGCAATTGCGGAGAGAGTCAAACCTGCACAGAAATCCAAACCCATATATCAGGACCATCCAAATATATAGGAGTACTTAAAAAAAAACACAAATATCAACAATAAATGCATTTCCCAATAAAAGCAAAAAAGAAAAGAAAAATTGAAAAACAGAAAGCTTGGAAACAGCAACCACCTAATGAGAGGAGAGTCCTTGTGTGTGTGTGTTGGGGGGGGGGAAGCAGCAGATGATGGCTATCCACAGGCCACAGCTTTTGCTTTGCTTGTTTCAAATTCTTGCGTGGCCCACCTTAAAGCTTGTTTCTTTTCCAGAAAGATTTTTTTGGAAGTTGCAATTTTTCAAGATTTTTTAGTTGTTTTCCAGAAAAATTTACATGGGATTAAAGCATCATTAATGGGTTAACTAGAAAGGAATTACTATGAAAAAATTACAGAAAATAGATAATCCTACATTAAAAAAAAGAGGGAAAACTGAAGAGCAGACCAGAACTAAGATATCGGTGGACGTGGCAGTAAGTGGAGGGTGTTGGATGAAATAGAGACACATGTGGAGATCCGTGGGGCCTACCAGTTCTTTTTTGGATAAAATTGAGTTTCCATTTTAGGAAAGGACACGTGGCAAGTTGGGTGGAGGTCTTTTTGAAGTAGAGCGTGGGGGGAAGAAGCGTGTCATGGAAGTGAATGAAAAGAAGATGAAGCAGAGAAGTCAGACAGAGAAGCTTCTTCTTGTGTGCCGTGTGCCTGTGGAAGACTGTAAGAGAAGATAAATGCAGCAAGTCATGATTTAGTTTAGTTGGGTCTCAGTCTCAGTGGCCCTTTTATTCCATCTGATATGGTCAGGAATTCAGAAACTACAAGCTAAACAAATTCGACTAGGAATCAAATTGGAACAGGCATGCTTCTCTTTGGACTGGATGATGAAGTTGTACAATTTTCTCAACAATCTCAACTGATGAAAATAATTAGCAATATTTTACAGATATAAATAATGTAGTAGGTGTGTTTGTTTTACGTAAATTGAGTTTAGTAAATTACGAAAGTTGATTGTGTTTTGATGAATTATGGTAAATTGAAAATTTATAACATTTGTTGGGTTGTTTGGAAAGAGTAATATTTTGTATAATTTTTATAATGATTGATAATAATTGTATAATAAAAAAAAAAGAGAGAAAGTACATCTTTTAAAAAAATATTAGATACAAAAAATACTAAATATTACTCCTTTCAAATAAACCCTTTATTTTGTGTCTAATAAATTGACTTTTCTACATTTTCAAGCAAATATTAGGGTGTTTGTTTTAAGTAGATTGAATTAGTAGATTAGCGGAGTAGATTGTGTTATAGCCTTGTAGCTTTTTCTGTTTCATTTTGAAGCTATGACATACTACCCCTTTGATACCAACTCGTAGTTTTCTACAAATGCATTGGCTTCTCTCGTCACATCCTCAAGAATATTATGGAAGCACGTTCAGATGTATATTTCCAACAATATCATCTCCAATGATTCAGCTATTTTACATATTTTCTTAACAAGTTCCTCTTGATTTTTATTATACCAACTCCACCACCTTTAAGCACTTATTCTTAAGCAGTGATGTCATTCCTTATGTTACGTTCATTGCAGCAGTGACTACTATCCTGTAAGAAGTGTAGAATGAAAAACAGTTCAGTGATAAGCAACCTTTAAAGCATTATACTGATAAGCAACGTTCTTATCCTGATCAGAGCTTTATCTTTCAATAAGGAATACTTGTTGTTTAGCTAACTTCTCATCAATCACACAGAAAGAAAGAAACTGTGTTCATTGTCTTGTACACAATAGAATGCTTCGTGATCCTACTTGGGAATAGTAACTTCATTGGCTATACAAAGACCAACCCAAGAACATCCAGCCAAAAAATCGAAGTTCAGAATCACAGCAAGCATCTAATTTGCAAAAGCCATCACTTTTAAATGGCATATAGGATGAAGTCAAGGAAGTGAGAATTCCTAAACTTGTGTAGTAGGGCAATTCTATGCTTCCTTGGTATCTAAGCAAATAATCTTGCATTTTAAGTGAAATGGCCTGGCAATATAATTTAGCAACCGTGACAACCAAGTGTTCACAATTGTACTCTTCTTATTCAGAGCATATCATATTCTATGACGGGATAGTACACATGAAATAATAAAGCCAAAATTGAACAGAGCGTTTACATTAACTACAAATTTATGCAGCTGGGGAGCGGCCTTTATTACAGAAATTGGCCAAAGCAGACAGTGGCTCCAAAAAGTATGCAAATTAATTCCAAGGTGTTTGAGCACAGTGAATTCAGCCAATTCACGGGGGTAAGAAGAAGTGCTTTTAGACATTGAATGGAGGTGGGAGAGTCTCAAATATATAGTTATGCCTTACTAACACAGGTAAACCGAGCTTAAAGTTTTCAATTGGGTGGCCAAACTAAAAGCCTGGAAAATTTCTCCACATAAAACTCAGGGCATTCCCTGCAATAGATAAGTCAGATAAAAGAGGGTGGCTTTCCATTGGCAATACAACGTGACGTCCCTCGCGTTTGATGGATATAAGTTTTGGGGTGGAAATCATAATCTCTTGTAAGCAAGAAGTCCGAATTGAGCACAAGAAGAACAATGAACAGAAACTTAAAAAAAAGACTAACAGAAACTTCATTAAAAAAGAAAAAAGCCACCTGATTCTACTTCAACAATTACATGCACAACACAGAAGTAGCAGAAAGCATCAAAGGATGCCAATCGAATTTTTGAAGCTCGAATAATCAAGAGCCGATCTTTTGAACTAAAAGTACCTTGCCCTGCACTTCGTCGGAAGCAAAAACCAATTAAAATGATGATTTATATTTCAGAAATGAATAATTTGTGTTGAGATATGCTGGATTGTGCTACATATTTTAGGGTATTTGAAAGTTTGATTGTGATTTCCTTTTTTGCAAAAAATATTTCCAACAATTAAAAGAAAAAGAAAAATGGAACGTGACAGTAATAGTAAGTTGCTCTGCAAGTCAATTGTTACTGGTTTTTAATAGCGATGACAAGTTATTCAGATACTTTACAGAGAATTTACAGAAGGATGTATTTTTCTTTCTTCATCATCAGACGTTTATAAATTTAGTTCATATACAGAGTAATTTGCACTGAGACAAGACAACAAAACCAACGCCTTTACATGCTCCTTCTCAAGCTAAAACAGGAAATCGATCGGTCTTTCTGCAGCTTGAACAAGGAGTATTTAAAGCTGAATTGGTTTACTCCCTGAAAGCTTCACCATCATTTCAACTTCAAACAGACCGTGTGTTCATTTTCGCCTGTGCTGTCAGCTCCCTCAACGATCACTCCTTCATACCATCTTATCTTGGTTTTATCTGATAAACTCTGTTGTGCCAAATTGAATGAAGGGTCATGTAAAAGAGATCATACTTCAACGGCTTAGGGTGCCAAAGAAAATGCCGCTGAGATTTCCTGACCGCGAGTTGCATTTCAAGATATTTCTGATGCGGTATTGAAAGCAGTATTTCTTTCAGGTTTGGAATGTCTTTCTCTGCCAGAATCAATGAAAAAGATTCCCAATTCAAGACCTCGAAAAAGGGCAGGACAAAATTATCTGATATAATTACAGGCACACACTCGTAAAAGATGGCTTCGACCACATGAGGGCTGTTAACCTCATAACCCCTGGGACAGATACAAAACTTGCTGCTTTTCATATGTTGGATGTAATTCATTTTGCTTGCAACACCAGGAGGCATTGGACTGAAGATCTTCATGTCAGGGTCTTTGTCTTTCCAGTGCTTCAACAAGATTGGTCGTAGGTAGCCATGCAAGTTTCCGGCATAGAAGGCGAGAATGTGCCCTCGGGAAGGTGGTTTGCCTCCAAGATCTCTGAGAGGATTTCTGGCTGACCGAACATATGTTTCAGGAAGAGACACATCCCTTCCTATCTTGAATCCTGCAGTGACATCAGCATTGCAGAGAGCTTTGATGCAATGTTCCATGTGGTTTCTTGTTTCATATGGAGCCTGAAAGGAATTTGAGCATCGTATCACAAACGGTTAGGGAAAAGATTCAAAGTAAAACACAAAAAGCAGCAACATGATTTCAATTACAAATTTAACTGTCCGATATCTACTAATTAAGGTGTATCAGATAGAGCTTGATTATCAACCTTGAATTAGATTCCATTATCCGTATCAATGTTGTTGTATCAGAACATGTTTATAAGCATTTGAAAGTCTCGAAGCAAAGAAGAGGAAGCATCAAGAGCATTACCCAGTCATGGCAGGCGACAAGAAAATGGTCTGCTCCTCCGGTTCTGTTCCAATATGGATATTTAGCTGCAAGTTTTTGAGAATACTCCTTTAAATGTTGGAGTAGATTTGTCCTATTATCAGAATTTCGCACATAAAGAGAGTATTCTAGCATTCTAGAACTGAAAGGCAAATAAAAAAGGTGAGCTCTTAGGGGGTCCTTCACCGTAAAATGCTCATCTCCCTGCATCAGTTTCATAAACCAACCCTCTGAAGCATACAATCCCTTCAATATTGGTAAATGAAAGATAGGTTTCTTTCCATCCAGATAGATATAAACTTTAAGTAAGTGCTCCATAAGTTCATAACTCCTGCAAAATCGACATAGTTGATATTTAAAATTTATGAAGGCATTTATGTTGTTATTTTACTGACAGGCTGCAAATGCACAGACCAAAGCAAGAATGTAAAAGCAGGAGAGTTTGTTTATGGACAAATATTAGTAAATCTACACAAATGTGTTCTTAAAATTATGATAATACAGTATCTTCCCTGCTTTCTTCAGGTTTTCTTTCCAGGTGAAAGTAACAAATAACAAAAATTAAATTGCATTGCCAATAATCTATTGAAATAATGAGTAATATTCAACTGAGTGACAATATCTGAAACAAAACATTAAATGGAATAATTATAGAAACCAAGACATGGTAAAAGCAGCTTTTATATCTATATAGAAACCAATAACTCAACATGATGTTTGCAATCATTACAGATTGAGTATAATGTAATCAAACTGAAGCCCCTTATAAATCATAGCTCTAACGAGTTCAAGCTTATATGATGGTTGATATCCTGATAAATCAAAAGCATAAAAAAGATGGAGGAAACCATCCTATTAAAACTAGGAGCTGGTTATTGTATATTGGCAAAAGAAGAACAATTGCAGTTATCTCCTGCCAATTCCTTATTTACTCACTCAACATGAGAGCAACCACATGGACCACATGGACCAAGCCATACAGTGAGCTATGTCCACAGCAATTTGCATTATCAATCACCATTGACCAAACTTTCTATAAATAAAATGCATCAACATCAAGTGGAGAAATATATCAAACCAGCAGATTTGAAAGCAAGCATGCATTTATTGATAATTTTCCAAAAATGTCAAAAATCCAAGATTGCATTGCCTTGTTTATCTCAAAAAAACTTAGTAACTCACCACTTTAGCTCTCCATATAACCACTTTGGCAGTTTGCATAATTCATTATCACCAAACTTGCTCCGCTTTTCTTTTATTGTGTTCTATTTCCAACTTGTAATTTGCCCTATTGAATTTTTTCTAATAGACTTCCTACCTCTTATAGCTGCAGCAAACAAATGTTTGTATCACATGAAACAAGACATGAGCAGGATTCAATGTGCATGGTAAAAAAAAGAAAGAAAGAAAGAAGTTTCCATACTATCAATTATCAGCCTTGAGTTGGACTTACTTTTTAAACCTAGAAACATTCCGAAAGAGAGGAGCATTGAGATCTCCATCATTTTCCAGAACAGGAGAATTTTCAATTTGTGATCTTGCGGACAAAATCTCCTGGTCAAGTGCGGAGGACCATCTTGGCCTCTGCAACAAGTACGAAGTATTCAAACTTCCTGTTTATATGAAGAACAAATGAAAGGAATTTGTTTGTGGTGAAGACTAATACCATCGCTCGTGAAGATCGACGATGTCGTGCTAAGATACTGTTCATCTCATCTATTGATGCCACTGAATTTGGTGGCATCTCAGACCTCATCTTTTTTCTCACAGCCTTACCCCTAATTGCAGAACCATTTTTTGAAGCCGTCATTTCAGTTCTTGAGTCATTAGAAGTAACAACAGAACTTCCATTTGTTTTCAAATAACTGGTGCTTTTCGGTAAAGCTAATCCTTGAGATTCCACTACAGGGGCTTTATGTGCCCCGGTTAGATCTTATTGATTGCCGTCTGAGGAAATATTATGGTTTTGTGCTACATTCTGCTCAATGACAAGGTCATTAGTAGTCTCACTGGCCAATTCAATGACAGAAGCAATTTCTTGGCCTTCATCACTGTTAAAAGCAAAGGTCTCATTTCGATCCATTCCATTTTCAAATGGGAAACCATCAGCATTTTTATCAACTGCCACATCAATAACATTCTTTAACGTTTCATCATCTTCCTCAGATGCAAAATTGAGTTCCGTGTTTCTGGAGCTCTCATTTGACTGCCTTCCAAGACCTACGCCAGAGTCAAACTTCAAATCGCCATTATCGTTCACCACTCCAACAAGCACGGAGTTATTTGCAAAGCCTGATGAATCAACAGCAAGAGGGTTGCGAACCACTGAATTCTCAGTGGAAGACTGCAAAATTGGAAGGCTATTGTCATCATATACCTCTTCCTTAGCATCAGGCAACAAAGATCGAAGAGCATTCCCATAAGGAAGCAACAATGATTGAAATAAAAGGTGAGTCACCGCCACCAACCCACCAGAAGAAGCCATCTACGAGTCTCTATTTGACGAAGCTGAAACCGAAACTCCATCCCCCAGAACAACCCCAATACCCAAATAAGAAAGCAGAACTCGCCCACTCATTGGTGAAAAAAGCTCAAATTACACTCCAGTGCTGCAGAATTACCCATTGACACAAATTCAGATACAAGCACCAACCGCTATGAACAAGATAAAAAATATCTAAGTTGTACTTATAAGCACGCAATAGTATAACAAAAGAAAAGCAGAATTGAATTGCATAAGACAGCAGGGAAATGCGCGTAATTAACAAGAAACCAATTCAAGAAAGTAGCAAAACAAGCCAGACTAAGAAACTTTTTTCTCAAAAACCAAACAGCCAGCTCAAACCCACAAACAGAAACAGAAAAAGAATCGATTTTACAAGGAAAAGAAGCAGACTTTGAAACAGAGGAAGCAATTCCAGACCTTGTGAGTGAAAATTGAATCAAGCCGGCAAGTGAGCTGTAAGCTTTTTAGCCTCATTAAGGAAAGTGAATGCGTAGAACTATTTTTTTAACGACTTTAATGTTTGGAATTGAACTTGTTTGTAGATCACCATAACTGATGTAATGAAAAGCATATAGTTTTTTTCTTTTGTTTAATTTGGATTATTTTTGTCTCTCTTTGGCTGCACTTTATACTTTCTTCTTACCTTTTTCGAGTATTAATTTTTTGTGGAGGAATGGTGTGATGGGTTGGTGAATTTGGTCAATTTGCAGTGTTTTTTAATGACTGTCAGTTTTCAGCAATGTGCAAGCTTGAAGCTTCCCGTTAATAGTGGTCAGGGTGGCGGAGGCCGCTATCCAGTTTGCTGTCGTTTTGGGTGCCCTTTTCGCCCTGCGAATAGTTCCTGCAAATAAAATTCTTTTTTTAGTAGTTTATCCTTGTTTTAAAAAGAAAAAAGTAGAAAATATGAATGCATTGCTTGAGAAAGATTATAATTTAATTTAATTATAATAATACTTTCATTATATTTTTTTGGCCAATGATACTTTCATTATAATATAATTAAAAATATATAAATATTGACCTTTTAACTGTAGATTTAATTAAATTTCCCACTTAATAATCTATTAGTTTATAATCTATTGTTTAATTTTCCACAATTTTTTTTGACTGGGAAAAAGAGAGTCGGGGGCGACCAGTAGTAGCATACCCCTGATGAGTGTTAATTTTCCACAAATTAACGCTCTTGACCCTTCCCTTTTGTATTCTCCCTAGAGCAAAGGTTATAAAAATTAAGTAAGACAATGGTTTATTTTCTTGAATGACCTTATGTTAATTCAAACAAATATATATATATATATATTGATGGGATAAAAAAATATTGGTTTTATGGATGAGAATTAAAAAATCCATGAAGAAGATTCCTTTTCATGCGAATAATACAATACAACAGAAAGAGTAAATAAATTAAAATAACTCGGCATTTATGGTTTATATTAAAATAACTTGTAATTTAAAAATGACTATAAAAATTTTAAACTTTGAATTTGGATTCAAAAATAATCTAGTAGTCAGTGTGCCGTTTGTTTTTGCATTATTTGTCACAACTTTTTAAAAATTGTTGAAAAAACGCTAAAAGGATGTTATTTTGATGTCGAATTAAAGAAATTTAAAAAAAGGAGAAAATTCAAGTAACGTCTTGTTAGCTAAATTTACATGTTTCAGTATTTTCTTAACCACTTCTAACAAATTGTCACATGACTTCCCATATAATTAGTCTAATATGACAAATAACGATAAAACCAAATAGCATATTGGCACACTAAACCAAAATTATTTTTAAATTAAAATTCAAAAGTTAAGAATTTTATAATCATTTTTTAAATTACAGGTTATTTTTAATACAAATCTCAAAACTTGGTTATTTTCATTTATTTACTCCAACAGAAAATGATCGAGTAGACAGAAGAGAAGACATGATTATCTTTCTTTAGTTGGAAACAAAAGAAATCCACCATTATTAAATACTTTAAATAGGCTTAATAATTAAAGTCAATTACATCATTGGATTCGGATATCTAATACTTTACATAAAAAAAACCACTAATACAACCAGGAGAGTCATTCAAAACCCCAGCACTACTTCAATTTCCAGAATCTAAACCACCAAAACTACTTTAGAGATCAGAATCTGAACCACCAAAACTCCTAGCCTGCAGTTTATGTACAATATTCATCTGATTTTTATTTGGAAAACTCTGCTGTACCAAACTGAGTGAAGGATCATATGGAACAAATCATACTTCACAGGCTTTTTATGCCAAAAGAAATGCCTTTGCACCATCTTAACTCCTTTTTGTAATGAGATGTACTTTTTTTCAGGGATAGAGAGCAAAATGTTCCTCAAATTTGGAATATCCTTCTCTTGAACAAACACAGAAAATGCCTCCCAGTTCAGCACCTCAAAAAATGGTGGCACATAATTGTCCGATATGATGACTGGCACACACTCGTAGAAGATGGCCTCGACTACTCGAGGTGTGTGAACTTCATATCCCCTAGCACATATGCAATACTTGCTACTTTTCATGTACTCCCTG
>CAODLS011181969.1:0-11376 GCA_948243855.1 Flueggea neowawraea
TCAAATTTAAAATATTTCATTTATTTTTGGCATTTTTATTTAATCATATAATCATGTTAAATAAATAATTAATAAATAATATTAAATTAAAAACGATTATAATTTTTTGAACTTTGTGACCAATTGGTCGCAAACTATTGTGACTAATTCGTCGCAAATGTCGCGACCAATGTCCTAGCAAATTTTGCGACAAATTGACACAACAGTTTGCAACGTATTAATTCGTTGCAAAAAAGTTGCGACAATTAGTTGCAACAGTGTCGGTTGACTTGACTCCTAGAAAATTTGCGACGAAATGTTGACAGTCTCAAAATTGCGACCAATTCTTGCAAAAACATTTTGCGATGGTGTTTTTTGTGACGAAAATTGGTGGCAACAGTAGTTTTGCGACCAATTTCAGTTTTGTGACGAATTATTTTCGTCGCAAAACGTCTTTTCTTGTAGTGTATCATTTCTTAATTTTTGTGAAAAATAATTGGTAACTATCAAATTGGAATAGATGAAGTATTTTTGATCTTACTACTTTAAATGAATTTGTACTAATTACACAGGTTGCCATTTGTTGTGCCATAGTTTTTAAAAATAAAAACTCATATTTCAATTCTATAGAAATGACAATTTTTTTGTTTGCTTTTTAAAAATGCTACATGTTTGAAACTGGGTTTTAAAAATGGCACATTAATTTTTATATAAATTTGAATTTTTTGTTTTATTTTTTTAATTTTTCTTTCTCTCCAGTTTCTCTCTCTCACTCTCTTTCCCACCCCAAACCCTAGCCACCCCATAGCCTTCCCTCAATAGTCTCTCTCCTCTTCCCTTCCCTTCCCTTCCCTATTCCTCTCCTTTTTATGTCGGTCTTGCACCTCGCGCTCGCCTCTGCCTCGTCAAAACCAGATTTGGTTTCCTCCACCTTTGCCTCGTTGTTCGTTCTCTCTGTCAAACTTTCGATCTCTCTTTCATCGTCTTCATTCATCCTTCGTTCATCTCTCATCGTCACCGCTCCTCGCCCCTCTCCGTTCTTTTGTTCATCGCTCATCTATCTATCATCGTCATTCGTTCATTGGCCATTCGTCCCTATTCGTCTGTCGAGGCAGCTAAGCGAATGGGCGAGGAAGTGACACAAATAGAACAGTGGTGGCATTGCAGGTGTAAGGGACATTAACAGATGAGCGACAACGGTGTGGGTGCAAGGGCGGTGATGGAACCTTAGGTTTCTGTTAGGCCTAAGGTTTCTTAGAAACCCTAGCAACTTCTGTTCATTTAGTGTAAAATTATTTTTAAGTCCCTGAACATGCTATTGTTCCTTTCATATAATGTCCCTGAACTTGTTGTTTTTCTAATGTTGATGAACTTGTTGTTTTAAAATTCATTTTAATATTTTTTAAAAAAATATTGTCTTTTTTGTTCACAATGGTTCACAATAATGTACAACATTTTATGAACCATTGTGAACGTCAAAATCAACTCTGGAAAAGAATATTTTTTGAAAAAAAATGGTTTAAAATTTGTAAAAAAATAATTAAAAAAATTCTTTGGCTTTTTAAAAAATATGAATTTGTGAACCATTGTGAATCAAATTTGTGAATAGTGTGAATTTGTTTTTTTAGTTTACAATGGTTCATAATAATGTACAATATAATATGCACCACTTTGTGAACGTCAAAATTGACCATGAAAAAATATTTTTTAGGGTAAAATTCGTTTAAAATTTCTTTAAAAAATATTTAAAAGATTTCATAAAGAATTTTAAAAAAATAAGAATTAAGTGAACCATTGTGAACCAAATTTGTGAATAGTGTGAATTTAGTGTTTTTTTAGTTTAAAATGGTTCACAATAGTTTACAATAATGTACATTATTGTTAAACCAAAGGTAGTTATCATTTATATCCTTTTATGTTTTGATGATGAATAAAATTGAGTTTGATACTTGAGCATTGAAGCATGATCGATATTAGATAACTCGAGTAATAATGTGCATAACTCGAGCAATTGAAATGTTCGGAGTCAAAGAACAAAGTGCTCTAACTCGAGTTACAGGAAGTGCAACTCGAGTTGTCAGGGAGCCATATAACTCAGATTAACCAAAGCTCTAACTCGAGTTATCCATCCATCAGCATCAGAGATGAAAATTCAACTCGGGCAACATCATTCATTACTCGAGCAACTTGAAAATGAATCTATAACTCAAGTCAACCAATTACCTAACTCGAGTAAACTTTTGGAGGCAAAAAGACACACATACAAGGTTCAAATGTCGAGGTTCCAACAGTTAGAAAAATATCTAACTCGAGTAAGCCATTATCTAACTCGATTTACATGTTGAAGGGTTGTTTTCTTCAATGGCTAACTCGAGTAAGAAAAATCTCTAACTCGAGTGAGAGGGTGAGTCAGAACATTAAATAAATGGTGCTCTATCTCACAACTGTTACATTCGATTCTCCAACGGCCATATCGACTTGGAAAGCTATAAATAGCCTCAAGACACATCAAATAAGTTGTTGTTCATCACTTGCAAACATCTTACAACAACATCAAGCTTTTTCTGTCTCATATTTGCAAATCATCCACACACCTCTCAAGAGTGACTTTCACTTGCAAATTTATTATTTATTGATAGTGTTATTATTAAATTCGTTCTTCCTTATTGAAAATATCTTTGTATTTGAGAGAGAAATAGTTTTCTTGTTTGTTTAGAAAACAATGGTTATATTGGTAGATGTTTAATCTTGCACCAATTGAAGCAAAAGGTTGTAGAGGTCTAATCTTGCATCAATCGAAGCAAGTGTTTGTATATGTTTAATCTTGCACCATTTGAAGCAAGAGATATAGTGGATTCAAAATCTCAAGGGGATACTTAAGGAGTGGACATAGGCTAAGAGGACCGAACCACGATAAATATTGGCTTTGATTTCTCTATTCCTTCTCTCTTTATATTTATTGTTTGTGTGAATTTGATAAATTGTTCTTACTTTGCTTTAGCTTATCTTGATAATTGCAAAAACGTTTTTTAAAAAAATTTAAAAGTAAAAAATCCAATTCATCCCCCCTCCCCCCTTCTTCCCTCTTATATTGCCATTTCGAGTCAACAATTGGTATTATAGCTAAAACTCATATTTTTTTTAAGGTTTAACAACCTAGAGAAAAATATCCAAATGACATCCTTGAATGATATTTCTAGATATTAAGGTTTATCTATTAATCGTGGTCCTTTCTTTGATGGTAATTACTACTTATATTGGAAGACAAAGATGATGGTGCTCTTAAATTCGAAAAGCTTAGGTGTTTGGGAAATTCATGATGAAGGTCCATTTGTTCCAACCTAGATGGTTGATTGTAAAAAAGTTCAAAAACCAAAGGAATAATGGAGTGAGACTGAAAAGAAGCTTGTATGTTTCAATCACAAAGCTATGCACATCATTTTTTGTGCACTTAGTAGATACCAATTCAACAAAGTGCAACAATGCCAAAATTCTCATAAAATTTGGCATATTCTTGAGGTGACCTATGAAAGAACTAATCAAGTCATGGAGAACAAAGTCTCCCTCCTCGTTCATAAATATGAATTATTCAAAATGGAGGAAGGAGAATCCATTCAAGCAATGTTCGACTGCTTCAATGATATCATCAATGGTCTCAAAGCTCTTAGAAAATCCTATACACAGTTCGAGCTTGCAAGAAACATTTTGAGGTCTCTTCCAAAGTCTTGGGCTCCCATCAAGAATGTTATTCAAGAAGCCAAAGAGTTTTCCTCTCTTTCATTAGAGGAATTTCTTGGTTCCCTACTCATACATGAAATGAGATGGAAGAAAAAGAAGTGAAAGAAGGCAAAAAGAAGAAGAAGGATATAGGAATTGCTTTCAAGACATCCTCAAAATATCTTCAAAGTTCAAGTGAAGATGTTGAGGAAGAAGAGGAAGATTTTAAAGATGTCAAATATCTCACAAAGAGGTTTCAAAAGTTCTTCAACAAAGAAAAAGTGGCAAAAAATGAAAGTAAGAGGAGGAACAAGCTTATTTGCTATAAGTGTGGCGAATTGGGACATGTCAAACCAAATTGTCCATATTTTAAGAATATGGCAAAAGGAAGAAAAAAAAAATCCTTAAAGATTATATGGCAAGCTCAAGTGATGATGATAACAATGAAGTATGAGCTTTGTGCTTAAGGACAATCATAGACAATGATAAGAAAGCAAAAGGGGGAAACTCATTCTGATGATAAACTTTCCTTTAAAATTTTTCTTTATATGCAATTTACTTACTTGTTGGTTGAATATGTTTTATTGCATTCATTTTTATCTTCTCATGATATTTTGTGCTTATTTGAATCATTGCTTAATTGTTGAGATGATGTGTTTAATACATACTTGCATTGATTGCAAATTGGTTAAATGTTTTTGTTTATATGGTATCTTATGCATATGTTGAGTTTTTGAATTTCAAAGGAGGAGAAATTTTTTTGAAAAATGATTTGCATTGTTTGAAACAAAAAGGGGGAGTTGTTACTTCCAAATGATTTGATTGAAAAATGCATTTACCAAGGGGGAGTTTTTTGTGCTTAATAATTCTTGATTTCTTTTCTTTGAAAAATGAGGAGAATGTTGATTTTGCATATCTTTTTTATGACCGCAAAAAGGAGGAGAATGTTACATAAAGTATTATAATTGGTATCTATATTGATTTGAATATATTGCATATTGATGTGTTGAACTAACCAAGTAACAAGGAGTAAAAATCTTGATCATATTATTTGTTATTGTTGAATAGATGTTCAAACTCATCAATGTTTTGTCATCATTAAAAAGGGGGAGATTGTTGAACCAAGGGTGGTTATCATTTATATCCCTTTATGTTTTGATGATGAACAAAATTGAGTTTGATATTTAAGCATTGAAGTATGATCGATATTGGATAACTCGAGTAACAATGTGCCTAACTCGAGCAACTAAAATGTCCGGAGTCAAAGAACAAAGTGCTCTAACTCGAGCTATAAGAAGTGCAACTCGAGTTGTCTGGGTGCCATATAACTCAAGTAAACCAAATCTCTAACTCGAGTTATCTATCCATCAACACCAAAGATGAAAATTCAACTCGAGCAACATCATGCATTACTTGAGCAACTTGAAGATGAAGCTCTAACTCGAGCTACCCAATTGCCTAACTCGAGTTAACAAATTGCTAACTTGAGTAAACTCATTGAGCCAAAAAGACACATATACAAGGTTCAAATGTCGAGGTTCCAACAGTCAGAAAAATGACTAACTTGAGTAAGCCATTATATAACTTGAGTTACATATTTCAAGGGTTTTTTTCTTCAATGGCTAACTCGAGTAAGAAAAGTCTCTAACTCATGTGAGAGGGTGCGTCAGAACATTAAATAAAGGGTGCTCTATCTCACAACGACCACATTCAATCCTCCAACATCCATATTGACTTGGAAAGCTATAAATACCCTCAAGACGAATCAGATAAGTTGTTGTTCATCACTTGCAAACATCTTACAACAACATCAAACTTTCTCTTTCTCATATTTGCAAATCATCTATACACCCCTCAAAAGTAACTTTCACTTGCAAATTTATTATTTCTTAAGAGTGTTTATTATTAAATTCATTCTTCCTTATTGAGAATATCTTTGTATTTGAAAGAGAAATAATTTTCTTGTTTATCTAGAAAACAAGGGTTGCATTGGTAGAGGTTTAATCTTGCACCCGTTGAAGTAAGATGTTGTAGAGGTCTAATCTTACACTCATTGAAGCAAGAGTTTGTAAAGGTTTAATATTGCACCCTTTGAAGCAAGAGATATAATGGATTCAAAATCTGAAGGGGACGCTGAAGGAGTGGACGTAGGGTAAGAGGGTCGAACCATAATAAATATTGGCTTTGATTTCTCTATCCCTTCTTTCTTTATATTTATTGTTTATGTGAATTAGATAAATTGTTCTTACTTTGCTTTAGCTTATTTTAAATATTTTTATAATTGTAAAAATATTTTTAAACAAGTTTTAAAAGTCAAAAATCTAATTCACCGCTCTTGGATTGCCATTTTGAGCCAACAATATAATGCACATCATTTTGAGAACTATTGTGAATGTCAAAATTGACCTAGGAAAAAAATATTTTTTTAGGGTAAAATTCATTTAAAATTTCTAAAAAAATATTTAAAATATTTCATTTAGACTTTTAAAAATATGAATTATGTGAATCATTTGAACCATTGTGATCTTTTAAAATATGTATTGTGTAAACAAAAAAAATACTACTATACATGTGAACTATTGTCAACAAAAAAATTGCTAAATTTGTTGAATTTTTTAACAAAATAATTAAATAAAAAATAATTTACACTTTTTTTGAAAATATGAACTGTGTACTTTATTGTAAACCGTTATAAACACAAAAATACAATCTGGATTAAAAATATTTTTTAGAAAAAAAATTCAATTTCTCTTAAAAAAGTAAATTTTTTGCGGGTTTTCAAAAAAATAGCATTTTTGATATGTGGTTGTTTACGATAGAATTTTGCAATTCTTTAGAGAAAGAGAACAAAGAAAGATGCAAGCAAGGAGGTGGACTTGGGGAACAAGGTAAATTACAGAAAATACAGTTGCAGCAAGTTGACACCCAAGCAATGCAAATTAGGAAAGTCAAATGCTGAAGGAGGGAAGAAATAATCCTCTAGAGGAATCAGTGGGAGTGATCAAAAGGGAACGAAACACGAAAGGAAAACAAGTAATTCAAGCACGACAGATTTGGAACAAGAAGAAAGTCAAGGAAAGAAAGAGCAATTCGCGGGATAAATCATGGAATTAAGATGGGTATCAAGCTGGCAGAATCAAGCAGACCAATAGTATAAATAGGCATGAGGAGACACAAGAAAAGGATCATTAACTCGACACTCAAAAACAACTCAAACAACTAAACTCTTGGAACAATTTGTTTCATATTTTAATTCAATAGCTTTGCTATTTTTCAATTTTCATTTTCAGTAGCTAGAAATTCTCATTAAAGCTTTGTTATTTGTTTTCGATCATTGTTGTTCTTGTTATTATTTTAAAGAAACAAGAGGACCAAGTGGTGGTTTTGGTACTTTAAGCCATTCTCAATTGTCTAAAGAGAAGTTAAGATTTTCTTAAGTGCAATCTTTGTTCTTGTTCAGTTTAGGAAGACTATAATTCCTTGGCACGCTTCCGACTTTACAAATCATCAAAAGGCGATGTTGTCCCATGGATTGTTTCGCAAAAATCAGGGAACAATTTATGGCACGCAGCGTGGGACGAGTTTAAGCAATGATGAAGACCATGAGTAAGAAAAATACTGTCGATTCCAGTGCATGAAACGAACATGAAGAGACCAATGTAACAACACTGGTTGCAAAAGAATACGTACATATACAAGAATAAAAGGAGGATTCTGGGGAAAAACTCTCGGTCCTAAAGAGGCAGGCTTCATAAGCCGCTACCTTAACAGATGCATTGCTTCAACAAGTGCTACAAACATTTCAGAATATTGACCAGAAGTTGGAAGCCAACAATGAGAAGTTGGAAGCCAATAACCAACAAGGTGTCAATATAAATTAGATCAACTTAGACGTGATAGCCAAGAATCAATAACAGTTACTCGAAAAGATGCAATTCATGGGAGGTGGTTCTTCGATGGCTCCCGCCAAAGACACCCACAAAACACTAGGGGGTAGTCCCCTAAGGTGTTAAACCCAGATGCCGGGAAGAAAATGGAGAAGCAGGCTATAGATATAGCCGTTGATTCCAAAAATGCTGCACCCGAGACACCAGTGAAAAAAAAGGAAAATTGGATTGTTGAGGTGTCCCAACTGCTCCACAAAAAAGAAGAAATTTCTAAGGAGTAAAACAAAAAGGACCTAATTAAATATCTTGGAAAGAAACCAAATTTTACATTACTGGTACTCCGGAAGTTTTAGATAAACAAGAGGACACCCATCCAAGAACTAACAAGCTTGAAAAATGCTTTTCCGGCTCGGGGGGCATGTATGGTGAAGCAAACAACTCTTATACCATAGGGGACTTCACCCATCATGTTCAACAACGAGTTAAGAAGGTGTGGATGAAGAAGCAAACCAAAATTCAACAAGTCTAGAAAAAGAAAAACCTAGGAGGACATGATCTTGCATAGAAGGCACCAAAATTTCAAAGAAATCAACTCAGGTTTGCTCTTACCCTTATTCCTAACAAATGGAAGATGATTCATCATAATGAATTCCTTGAGAAGTTTACTCATTCCTAAAAGAGAAGGGAGCAAAGAAAAAGATTGGCAGAAAAGATAGTCAACAAAGAAATCCAGCTGGAAGGGGGCATACCTAGAAGTGCAGAAAGCCTTAACTCAAAAAATGTGAAAGAAACAGTTGGAGAAAACAAAATTGTAAGATATTGAGGTAAAAGATTTGATTGAAAATTCAAATACCTTTTATATAGGAGATGTTCCAATTTGTTGTTCTTACAAGCTTTCCTTTCAAGTTACTTGATATTTTTAAGAGCACGTGTAGTGCAGAGAATAGTGTCCCCAAGAAAATCAATGATAACTCAGGTGGACCAAGTGAGTTTGAGGACTTCCTGCAAAAGAAAAGACATGGAGAATGATTCAATTTGTGGAAGACCACCAAACACATTTGGCTTTCCATAAAGCTGTTAAGCTCTCTTGTTACATAGGAGAATTTGTAAAGTGACTTAAGTTTATTGGGGATGGGTGGTAGTGGCTGCAACTACCATTTATCCAAAAAAATAAAATGCAATAGGCAATAGTGTTCCTACAGGCCAAAAGACACTATAATATAAGAAAAAAAAGAGAAGAAGCAGGCTCAAGATGGTGGTTGTCGAAAGTGAAAGGAAAGACAACATTTGTAAAAGGTGTTGGTTATGAAGATGATGCAGGTGCTGTGATTTTTTGGTCCAACAATTTTAGAGAAGGTGACAATGGTGGCTTGTAAGAGAAGGGAAACAGAGGGAGAGAATGAATGTGCTTGCAAATTGTGATGATTTGGGTGATGATGGTCCATAGAAAAGAAGAAGATGGTGGTATTGTAAACAGGAAAATGGTCCAGATCAGAACTTTTAAGGAAATTGGAAAAGATTTCCATCTCTTCATGGCCTCTGTATTTTCTTTTCAATAAAGAGGATCTGGAGTAGTGCACATTTTTTGCTAACATCTGCAGAATTGTAGGCCTTTTTGGCCACAAAATATAAAATCTCAAAATCTATCTGCAGAATTGATTGCTGGTCATTTCACAAAATCACACAACAATAAAAAAAAAAAAAGATGCAAGAGGGAAGCAATTGGAAATTGGCCTCAGGCCATTTCTCTTTTATTTCCAGAAATACATTGTTATTTAGTACAATTTTATTCCAGAAATTCCCTTGCGCAAATTAAAGAATCCTTGATGATTCTTGCTTCTGTAGGGAATCCATTCATTCTTCAAATCTTGGTGTTGGGTGTTGAAACTGTGAAGGGCCTACAATTCTTCTGTGACAAACCATAAAACCAGCTAAGAAGGAACCTGCCAATGGAAGCACAAATGGGTTTTAGACCACCAAAAGGTTTCAACAATTCAAGAGGAACAATGAGTCCCAAAGAAGAAATCAAGTCCAGCAACAACAAACAAACAATTTCAGCAGTGAGGTAATTCTAAACATCCAAATTTTGTTTGGACTTATGTGTTTGCCATGGTTGTGCTAAGAGGATAGCTTTCCTCTGGAGGAATAAGAAACCTGCAAATTAAAAATCAGAAACAGTCGAGGCTTAGTGGACTCAAACATTCAAAGTTGTCAGAGGTGAAAGAGCCGCCCTTTACCTTTTTCCCGCCAAAAGAAAGTATATTGAACAATAAAGAAAGACAAAATAGGCTACTCCTCCTACCGTAGAATTTGGAGAAGCTGCAACGAGAAATTGAGTGAGCTATAAGTATGACTGGAATGTCAGTAGGCCATGAATCAAAAACAACAAGATAAAGCAAATAGAAGAATTGGCCACTGGCCATTCCCTTGCAAAACCCAATTTCTGTAGAAATTCCGACAGCATTTCGACTATAACTGAGCCTAACCCCCTGTTTCCAAAGAAAACAATAAAGTCACAGTTCAACAATCACATCCATGATTCAGTTTCAATTAGTTGGAATTTATCAGCAATACTTGATATAAGTCAATAAGAATGCTCCTTTACCTTGACTGAAAAATAATGGATACAAGCTGTGGACAACCCTCAGAGCTGTAAGAGCAAATTTAGGAACATCAAAGTTAAAATTCAAACACTGAAAAACTTCAGAGGCTTGTCTCGTGAATTCAATAACGGTGATGAGCAGATTAACGTTTACAACGACAATATGGGGTCAATTGTGGCAAAAATCATCAATTCGAGTAGCTTCACAACCATTAGAGAAAATCCAAAAAAAAAAAGGAATCGAAAGAAAGGTCGAGAACTCACTGAAAATTCTAGCAAATTGAAACCCCAACGGTGGCCTAGGGATGATGGCGGCATCCTCTTACGCACTTTCGACGGTGCGACTTTGAGATTTGAGGTGAAGTGACCAGTGGACGTGCGGCCTCTCCAACGGACAATAAGGCAGCGAACGACGAAGGATGGAGGAGGAGGATGATGTTGGCAGACGCCGTCCTCTTGGCAGTAACAATACAGCGGAGGCGCGACGGCAACACTGAGAGGAGGTCGGAATGTTTGGTGTGGGTCGACATTGGCTTCAAGAAGAGAGGCGGGTGGCGGTTCCTCTTGGCGGACAGGTTCCCTTCGGCAGCGGCGCAGCTTCTTTCTTAGGTGTGAGACCTGGCCGAACGATAGCGGAGTCTGCAGTAGAGACGCAAAGGAGCAGTCAAAGGGCCGGGCTCGGTGGTTGTTGGCGTCGAAGGCAAAAGAAAGGAGGGGTGAGGACTGCCCTCTTGCTGTTTGTCTTTTGAAATTCGAAGAAACAAGAAACGGGTTGGTTTTGTTTGCCTGATCTATTTGGTTAGATAATCCTGGTTTGGGTTTTTTGTTGGTTGTTGAACTGATTCGGTTAAAAGCGTTTTTCTTGACTCAAGAAAGTGGTGGTTGGCTTGAAGATTTTCCTTGGGCTTTGGTTTGAGTTTGGCTTGACCACTTGGTTTTTGAGAATGAGTGTGTTTTTATGTTGGTTTGTGGCTTGGTTTGATTTTGGTTCAAAATGGGTCTGGATAAACTGAGGGGCTTGTGACAAACTAAGCGGGTGTAATCTTTAAAAATGGTTGGCCTCGTTAGTTCAAAATTTACACATAGCCCCCATATGCTCAAGCCTTTTTTTGGGGATAAACATTGTAGAAAGCTAGATTTAAAAAGTTTATGAGAGATTGTAGAGCATCCTTCTTTTGTCTCTCAAGTACC
>CAODLS011181988.1:0-16704 GCA_948243855.1 Flueggea neowawraea
TGGTCATTATATGTGGATTTGGTATGTATGCTTTTTATTTTGTCAAGTTTTGTTCTCTGTTTGTAGTCGCTATGTAATCATTTGTATGTGTGTGTGTGTGTTTTTTTTGTGGCTGCAACATATTAATTCCCTCTTTTACTACATAAGGAAAAAGGCAAGTATAGGAATCTGAAGAAAAAAATTACGACCATTGATGACATCTTGGACCAGTACGTTAAGGATATGTATGCTGCTTATGTTGAGTGTGGTAGGAGTGACACTATTTTTAGTCCAGATGATATGATTGTCAGCTACATAAATGGGCTTACGATGTCTTTCAGCACATCATAGGACAAGGTCGATAGTGTTCTCATTCTGGTTCATCATGCAGATCATTGGTTTTTGGTGAAGTTTTCATTATCTAAGAGAATTCTATTTGTGTATGATTCCATCCGGAGTGATGAGGATGATAAGAGTGTTTGTGAGTGTTTAGAAGCTCATAGTGACATTATTGGCAAGTATACGACTCTTTGCAATAAATGGGATTCAAGGAAGTATCTCAGTTTACAATTAAAAAGTCCTGATAAGCATGTATATACTATGATGGTTAATGGCCTTCCTGAGCAAACTAAAGCACAAGCCTTTTTGTTTTAGTGAAGTTTTTGTACTCTGTTTGTAATCTTCTGACATTGTGTTTTTCTCTTAAATTTTTTTTCCCTTCATAGTGATTGTGGTGCTTTTATCTTTGCCAATGCGGAGTACTTGTCATGGGCAAGCGTTATTAAAAGCTTTTGATGTTAATATTTATCGTAAGAGGCTTGCTTCTCTGCTCTATCACTATGGCAAAATGAACCATGATAATCAGGTTGAAAGTGATGTTGAAGAAGAGTCATGAAGTTGGATGCACAAGACTGATTTGTATGAAATAGATGAACAGTTGCAAATGTAATGTGAATATTAGTATTTTAGTTTCAAGTATCTTTTGAATGAACAGAAATGTAAGTTTTTTAAATTCTATAATAAAATGTAAGTATCTTTGTTGCTGATCATTTTATTGGCCTATTACTGCATGTTCTTCGATCGTGCTTTGTCTGACCACATCTGTTGTAATGTTTCTTTGACTTCTGTTCTGATGCAGCTTTGATTCTTTTTTTTTTACATCTTCTTGGTTTGCTTATTCTAATACTATATCCTCTTTGACTTCATTTGGTATTGGAATTGTTTGAACTATAGGAATTGGATAAACAACTGGAGTATATGCTGCCTAAAGTGCCTTATTAGTGTAGTATCCTGAACAGTGCTGATATGGGTTTATTTTTTTTCAGTAGTTACTGCTAATCAATGTGCATATGGAAACTCATCTACCTAAAACCTATAGCATGTGCATTTCTATTCTTGCAGGTTCACAACATGCATTTCCTGGCTGTCTTTAACCATGCAAACGTTGTCGAACGATGGTTTTACCTGCAAAATGGATTTTGTACTCGAAAAAATTGTAAACTAAATAATTGTTGAGAATGTACACTAGTTGTACTCTTGGTGTACTCAAATGAATCTTCAAGTCATGAAAAATTTAACTAACTCATTAGAGGGGTTTGGCTTTGAAAGTAACATTATATACTCGTAATGTACTCTGGTTGTACTCGTTTTAGTTACTAGCTAAAAGATATTATATAATGTACTCTATTTATACTCTGGTTGTACCTATATAAATAGAGGATTGCAATAGAAAGCTGACATGCATAGTGGTGGCATAAGTCATATTCTGTAGCATCTTTTTTTCATACTTTTTTGTCAGTATGGTAGATGTTCTCGTTGCTATCTTCTTGTTTTTATGGCTCCAATCCTACACCAATTATCTCAAAGTTTCAATTAAGGATTTTATTGGAAACTCTCTTGCTGCATTGTTTGTGGGATTCATGGATTTTGCAATGTTCGATGTCATAATAGATCGTCTATACTCTGTTGCATACAGAACTGCCCACTTTTCATATCAATTGTCTTCGTCCAGATAGTGTTGTATTTGGTTGTCCAACTTTCTCAGTTCTGTTATATAATTGTTGAACTTATGTATAGTGTACGCTTTTGCTGCTTTCATGAACAACCTGGACATTTCCTTGGTTTTCTTCTTGAATTTTGTCTTCCAGTTTTTAAGAATGTGATATGTATAAGCATAGTGTCCAACACCGGGATAAACAGTAGCAACTCCTTTTGTGATACTTTCATGTCTGTCCGAAATAAAGCACATTCCCGGTCTATACTCATACTTTTTTTAAACATTTGAAAAAACCATATATATGCAACATCATTTTCTGAATCAACCACTACAAAACCAATTATATATCTTACCTGTAACATTGTGTGTACACGTTGTGATCAAAGTTCCACCATATGCTGATTTAAGAAAGCTCCATCAACAACAACAGTTGGTCGGCAATGTATCGTTCCTTCAATTGAAGCAGCAAGTGCAATGAAAAGATACAAGATGTACCATTTGGTTTTTTCTCCAATTGTATGATGGATTCTGGGTTTGTAACATTCAGTAGATATAAATAGGTCGGTAGTTCATGATAGGATTTTGATGGGTTACCGAGTACTTGCTTCAGTGCTTTCTCTTTTGCTCTCCATGTCGTGACATAGTTGGTTTTAATCGCAAAGGTATTTCTCCAATCATCTTGTATTTTTCTCAGGCCATAAGTCGTCTTCATATTGATGTAGTTTTTCTTAATCAGTCCAGTAATGAAGGTGGAAGTGGCTTGCCTATTGCTGTTGAATCTTGATTGGATTGAACAAGTGTGTACGTTGTTGAATTTTTGTACTCTGAATGCACTCGTTTTGTACATGGATGAAGTCTTTATATACCAATTGCAATATTTGTCGATGCAATTGACACAGTAGAATCTGTTGCATGATATGTCCACTTTGTACTGAAAGTGATAGGTCAATACATAGTATTTGATCGTTGCTTTTGTTGTTTCTTTGTCTTTGAATATTTGCCCCTCTTTTATTTGAATTTGATTGTCATTGTAAATGTCAAATGCAGCTTCAAGCTCATTGTTTTCACTGTCCTTCTCGTCTGAAGCAGTTCTCATGTTGTCGATGAGATCTTTTGCGACTCATGATGTAAATTTGAACATATCTTCTGTGCTTGAGTTAGTTATCCTAAATTCTGCATTGATTGGTTAGCAGACCACGTCTATTGTGCACTCAGTTACATCTGATATGAGAATATCTATTGGAATTAGTGTGCTTTCATCATCATCAACTACAATGAGTGACTGGCTTTCTACTATTGTGATGCATATAGGGTATTTTGTGAAGTCTTTCTCTTTCTTTTTCAGTTTAAAGTAGAATGAGAGGCTCAAATCATCAGCAATTTGTCTCTCCAATTGATACTTGACACCAATCGTGTTGTTCCCACTTTTTATACCCAAGTGGTTGTAGATTGATTGGAAAATTTTGGCATAGTCACAACCACTTTGCAGTTGCATCCCTCTTACATTGAAGTTGTTGTAATTCCCATCAATATTCCATTCTCCACTATGTTGTAGTATTATAGCTATTTCTTCCATTTTCCAGTTGTATCCCTGAAATATGAAACAATAGTACATGTTAGAAAAGAAGCATGTACTTCATTTGTACTCGTATTGTACTCATTAACATAATAATGAAATGCAGTGACATGTTCCTGTTTCAGTCTGTACACGATATGTACTGTTGTTGCATACATTTCTGATAAAGTAATATGTTGTATAATAAACTATGTATAAGAAAAGCATGTACTCTATTTGTACTCTACTTGTACTCAGTAACATAATAAATAAATCCAAAGCTAGTCTTAATTCATTCTTTACTTGATATGCACTCGTGTTGTACTCATTTTTATTTATGCAGCAGACTATGTGTTGTACTTTGTATGTGCTCAAATAACACTTCTATAAAAATTATGATTGTGCAAACAGTTGTGTTTGACATCATATTCAACTATAAACTCGTTCTATACTTCGATTGGTCTCCTCTGGTCTAATAGATTTAAGATTTAAATATCGTCAGAGACAATTATCATATTACAGCTATAATGTCGAACAGCTAATCATCATCTATGTGTTGTGTACTCGTTTTGTTTCCACTAAATAGAATCAGTTTTGCAGCAAAATCGAAAACAAGTATTGATGTGTTGTGTAGTACAATATCAAGTAAATCATCACGAATGTGTTGTGTACTCATTATCAACTGTGTCGTAATTGTATTTCTCTTCTATTGGCGTTGTGTACTCACAAATTTGAACTCAATCTCAGATCAAGTCGTTTTTTATCATAGTTGTTTGTATGACTGTTTTGATCAACATTGTAGATTTTATGTGGATCGGTGTTGAAAATTCGATTTGAGATGTTTATGAAAAGTTAATATCTTGGAAGGATTTCAATTTGGTTAAAATCCTAAAGGAATTTGCATTTGAGTTCAATTTGGAAATTGAATGTGTTTTGGTGCCTTTTTCCTAATATATATTATGTTGTCTTGTTGCAAACATTAAAAATGCGTATTTTATTGTTGTGTTCTTTTTGGGGTAAATTGTATTTGCGTAATTTCATTTAATAAATAATATTTGTGTGCTTGACCAAATTTTCTTACCTAAACGGCCCTTAAAGCTCTCTGTTTCTACCGTGGATGTAGGTCTCAGACCAAACCTCGTTACATTTCTGCCTATTCTTTCTTTTGCTGTTCGTTGCTTTATAAACTCATGAAGAAGCTCATAAACAAATGTTAAGACATGAAAATAAACAACGAAGAATTAATTACAATGACAGGTGACAATATTAAATCCGTTGTCGCATCGCACGTATTGTACTACTTGCGAAGTTAACAACTTACAGCTACCCAACGATTCCATTGTCACATGAAGCAAAATGCAAAAACCTGGAAACTAGAAAGGCCTACGTCAATCTATGTCTAATCGTTGAGCCAACCTGCTGAACCATGCGGATATGGGCGGTAAGGACCTGGAGCAAAACCCGCCGAGTCAACATTGTAATCAAGGCCGGGCAATCCAGGATCACAAGTCATTTCTGTTAAACATGACTGGCTCGGGGCCAATATTCCCAATTCTCGTATGGTTCATTCATCCAATCTGGGTGCGTACCGATCCATCACAGACACGTTCATCCTGCGGGATGCCTCTGGTACCGGTGGTAAATGCCCGTAGGGACAGGATGCGCTGAACTCATTTGGCCATAAGGCAAATCAGTGTGCGCCCATAGATCTGCCTCCCTATCTAACTCTCTGACATAAGATCCATAACCAACACTGCCTGCAACGTGTCTTGGGTACCCTGCATAGAGTGGCTCTGAGTTGACATTTGAAAATGCATGAATTCCATCCAAGAAAAACCCATCGCCATCGATGCCATATTTTCCACCCATATCCTCTTCTCGTAACCTTGACCAGTCCCCATCATAAACTGTCCCATATCGTGCATGAGGATCAGTGCGTCCATGCTCCAAATGGTGATTACCGTGTTGAGCAGCCTCTGGTCGTGAGGGTGATTCAAAATGTCTATTGGGAGGACAATCAAGTGAAGATCTTCCGCCAACCAAATTATGACTACCATGTTGAGCAGCCTCTGGTCGTGAGGGTGATTTGAAATGTCTAGTGGGAGGACGATCAAGTGAAGATCTTCCGCCAACCAAATGATGACTACCATGTTGAGCAGCCTCTGGTCGTGAGGGTGATTCGAAATGTTTAGTGCGAGGACGATCAAGTGAAGATCTTCCGCCAACCAAATGATGACTACCATGTTGAGCAACCTCTGGTTGTGAGGGGGATTCAAAAGATCTTGCAGTTGGACGATCAAGTGAAGATCTTCCACCAACCAAATGGTGATTACCACGTTCAGCAGTCTCTGGTTGCGAGGGTGTTTCTAAAGATCTGGACGTGGAAGGTGGACGATCAAGTGAAGATCTTCCACCAGCCATACCCAATGGGGAATCATTAGTCATCCCCTTGTGTGCATTTCCTACTTGAGGCTTCCTGCCATTCTGTCTGTCCTCTGATGATTTCTCACGCACCACCCTCCCAAGAATTTCATTGTCATTTCTTCTCTTCCTTGACGTTTCATTATATATAGAAGTTCCTGGGCCATAACTACTTTTGCTTTCTCTACCAGCATCATTGTGTGGATAGCTTTCTTTATGATCTTCGAAGGCAACCATCTCATAATCAGCTCCTTCAGATTCTTTATCATTCATGGGATGATCATTTATCGGCACAGATGCATCGTTAGCTTCATCCAATTGAGGACAAGTGGTTTCTGTTGCATAGTGTTTTCCCAGACTTAATTCATTTTGTTGCCAGGGTGCATGACCATGTCTTTGAGCTATATCCTTGTGGCCTGCACT
Organism: Flueggea neowawraea; assembly: GCA_948243855.1. Classification (NCBI taxonomy): domain Eukaryota; kingdom Viridiplantae; phylum Streptophyta; class Magnoliopsida; order Malpighiales; family Phyllanthaceae; genus Flueggea; species Flueggea neowawraea. The sequence continues at coordinate 6,375 of CAODLS011181988.1, forward strand.
CCAGTGACAACGGCTCCAAAGATATAGTGGTGGTGGGATAACGTTCCACTGGTCCATTTGATTGTCATACACATCAACGGAACCAGGCAGATAAAATGACTGAAAAAGATGGAAAAAGAAAATAAATTAGAAATCCACCAAAATTAAAGCACAAAGAAACCGCACAAAGCATCAACATAACCTTTCCCGACAAAAAATGATTATTCTCCCAAACTAGATCATAAGGCTCAGACTTTTGGTCTAACCTGATAGAAGGCAAATTATGTGTGAGACAAACACAAATTAATATACAACAGACCTGGAGGGAGCATTGGATGCAAGATTGTACCTCTCTGTTTCTTCTGGAACAATAAGAACAAGAAATTTTGGTCTAAATGAAAGAGCCTTGTCAATAAACCTGTTCGCCAAAGATGCTTTAACTCCAAAAGGTGGATTTAGCCCCATGATCTACTCAATAATGAAATAACAATTCAATAGAGCACACATGAATAGATATTAGCAACCCATATCACGACAAGGGAATCTTCTGGGCAGCTCTTTTGGCTCAACAGTCATCCAACTTCTCTTCTCAAAATTGAAGTCATTCTGCCCAAAGGAGCAACAATTACAATCAAAATACAATCTGAACAGATGACGCACAAAGAACTCCTGGAGCTCAACAAAGCATAAAAAGTAATAGCTGTAGCCAAAGTAACGATATCACACTCAACCACAATAATCTTACATTTTTCCAGTCCTTTTTCCTCAATTACAATCTAAATAAACTTCTAGATATTCAGAATATTTTTGCTAAAAGCACTCTAAGAGCTAACCACCTGAAAATCCTATATCCCAACCACATAGCTACTATCAAACAATAGACTAGCATACTCGGTGTAATTCAATTACATAACTATCTCTCATGAAAAATCCTTTATCATGTCTGTTAAGAGACATCAGTTAATCACACACAAAATGACTAAAACTAGCTTTGGAATGACTTTTCAGTCATATACGAGTGAGGTGTTAAATTTTTCACAGTTCAAAACACAGTAGCTCTATAAATTACCTTTGGTCGGAAAAGATCATAGTTTTTGTAAGAACACTTTTTCCCTGTCTCTGTAAGCTTCTCATTCATTAGACGACCAAAATCATTAGCACCACAACAAAAATCGACAATCTGGTCACGGGGAAAATTAATAATCAGCATTTGACGACTAGTAGTAAGAAACCCAAAGAACTGCTCAAAAAAAGCAAGTGCTTAAATGTTTACCGTATCACCATCTTTCACATACAAATGGAGTATATCAACAATCTGCAAAATTTTAAGCATGCTTTAGAAATCTCCAGATAAATACCAAATATTAGATAAATGATAACCCTTTAAAACCCAAGCCGAAGTAAAAGCATGTACTGCATACTATCTCTGACTCACATTAAACTAGATATACATGCACAAACTTTTTGTGGAAGACATAGGGATCACTTTATATTTCCGGTTCCCAACTTTATCCTCCACAAAGGCTTCAGATTTAAACAAAGGAAGATCGAAGGAAAAATGGCCACAATAATTTCATCCAACCATCCTCACACTGACATTCCAAAACTAATAACACACCTCTCAAGACTATGAAAAACCTTGTCATTACAAAAACTCCTTTAAGAACTTTCCTACACATCTATTTAGCCATTGTGTATCCCAATAAAAAACATACACTCAGAGATCAATCAAAATATGCAAAATTGTAAATATTGAAATTTAACTACAAGCATCATCATATGTAATAAGAAAACAAAATCTAACGGAAACTATTAATGCTAATAAAATCTAATAAACTCATAAAAGCAAAAATCTATAACAGCAAATGAAAGTCATAAGTAATTCAGTACACACCATAGCAAGTGTAATATAACATTAAAAATGATAACATTTACCTCTTGAAGTTTCTCCACTTTTGTGAAATGGCGGCCAAAGGATGTATAGCGCATGCCATATAGAAAAGGTGCAAGATACACCCTAAGCTTGCTCTAGAAACATTTCAATCAATTAACAAAGATATGAGCAAAAAATATGTATCATGCATGCTATGAAGAACGGATTACAGCAATTCATTTAAAAACCAGTTTTTTAAACTAAAAATATCATAAGTGATTGAAAAAAAAAATTCATCCTAAATGTTGCCAAAAATATAAAAAAGAACAAAACCGAAAATCATCTATTCTTTTGTGAGCATTAAAAGATACAATTCTAGGGTCCTTGATTTATTAACTTAGGGGAAAAGCACAAGGTACATGGTTCTTAAGAGATAAATAAAAGAGACAAGGTCAAGAAGAGGAACTAAAATAAAGAAGCAAATATCATGTGGCAGTCAGGATGAGAAAGGGCAACTACCTTCCATCTAAACACCTGGTTCAGAACCTCTGGATCACATACAGCTTTGGCATCTTCAATGCTACATCCATCATCCAGCTTCTTCAGAGCTGTCCTAAGAGCCTTAAGATACAAGACTTCATTATTAATAACAAAAGTCCAGAAGATAAACAAAAATACAAACACTTATCAGCAATATATTACAGTTATAAGGTCTGCAATATACTCACCTCAATTGTACCCTCCACCTTTCCAAATGTCATATGCTTGTCTGGACCACTTCTACCCGAATACATAGTATTAGATGGAAGTTCGTGCTTTTTTATAACATCTTCTAAAGTGATCGAAGATGCAGCCTGCTTCACTATACTCATGATTCTGCATTGCAAGAAGCAACCAAAGAATAAGACTTGTAACACATGTAAAGCCACAATGTCCAATAATAAAGGTTTCACACTTTGATAATTCTTCTAACCAAAAAGCGAAAGGGAACTATTTGGAAGAGAAAACTTTAGCTGTACCTCCTTTCTGAGTCAGCATCTAGTTTAGGGACTTCAATTAACTTCTTTGCCATGGTCTTGACAGGCAGCTATTTGCCTTGTTTAATGCCAGCTCTATCCTGCTTCTCAGGCATTACTTGTTCAGATTTGATCAAATCATATAACTGATCACCCAAAGAGGGGCGAGCACCGGCTGTTGCAGACTTGTCCACCTCACTTGACATTAATTTTGCATTTTCCTTTGCAAGTTTTTTTGATGTATCACTTGATTTCGTTTTTTCAAGAGAATCTGCACCAGATGATTTAAGAACTGTTTTACTAAGCGCAACTTTTTCTGTAGCAGAAGACAGTTCTTCGGTTGATATCACAACAGAATTTCTGCCAAAAGAGCCTTCGGAGCTAAGCTTTTTCTTTTTGAACAAATTTGGTTCTTTCCTTTCCGGCAAATCAGATACTCGTTTTCTGTTCTGCTGTTCAACAGCAGCCTTTTTGGCTTCAACAAGAGGGAATTTTATATGATTCCTTACAGGCGTCCCCACTGCATCGTCAATTTCATGTTTTCTAGTAAAAAAAAAACAGTTTAGCAAATTAACGTAAGTAAAATTTGGAAGGAAAAAAAGCAATAGGCTTAAGTACAAAACTTACAGGCAATATATCAATATACGGCCAGGTAATAGATCCTCCCAAGCCCTTGTTATAATTTCTTCTTCGTCGTCATCCTCAAAAGCAATTTCCCTATTCAAATATGAAAGCACTAAGCATCCAAGACTACTAACGAAGAAACATCTTGATAGGAAACTGAGCAGCCTCAATAAAACAGTACAAAATATAGGAGAATAACAGAAAGAAATCGAGACAAAACAAGCTCTATAGATTAATGGAGATAAGAAACAAGGAGATAACAACAGATTGATGATGGTAGTTTTCGAGCCATCTCCCTGGATAGCAATTCGAGCCGAAACAAAATGATCCAAATGATTCCTTCCTCTTCCTCACACCAATCCCTCCTATATATATATAAAAGCCTTAAATCCTAAACTAATAACAAACTCGTCACCTCATCCCTTCTAGAATACTCTTAACCAAACCTAATAATATCAATAATAAATGCTAGTTCCTTACCAACCGGATCCTATAAGAAATCTTGGGTTAGTCAACATGACAACCTTGGTGTGGAAAGACGGTTGCAGGTTTGAGAGGTCTCAAGTTTCAACTGTGAGCTCTCTCAAGTACAAATATCATATAGTTGATTGGCCAAAAAAAAATCATTTATTTGGAGGGAGAGTTGAATTTTTGTTCAGCCCATGGTCCATATGACTCCCAATGAAGCAAAAATTAAAAGAAATACATATGACATATCAAACGGAAAGTGATATGAGAATCAGAAACCTTGGCATGCACTTTCTGTGGCATGAAATTGGACAACGTCTGCATACAGCAAACTGCAGCTCAGGTTCCTTCTTATTTTCTAGTTGCTTACAGACGTAGCACTTGTGAATGGGACAGGTAATGGACTCCCCAGCAGCTATTTTTTGCTGAAGCTCCTCAGCAGCAACTTTTTCATCGGGATAGAGCAATTTTGCAACACATTGTGGATGATAGAAATATCCACAGATTGAGCTAGCACATTTAAAAACCTGAAGAGTAAACAAATCAACAATTGGAGTAGATACCACCAATGCTCGCATAAAATATAAATAAACATCTTTCTTCATGGTTGCTAAAATTCCAGATGAAGTAAAGAACTGATACAAACTATGCATTTGTGGCATTGCAAAGATTACCAATCACTAGAAAGTTATAAAAAAAAAGGAAAGTATAAAAGAAAACAGATTTCAACTAGTAAATCATCAAGCACAGTTTTCAATGAAAGCGATTTATCAGCATAAATCAGTGAAAAATGGAGCCAAGCATGAAAAACACCATGAGGTTTCTAGAGGCCATAAATATATTGTCTACTAGGCCCCTTTCTAGAGATGAAGCCAAAGAGAAAAAGACAAGTACGAAGGTATAAAAATTGTGGCACATTAAACTGCCTTTAAGATACAGATTGAAACAATTTTATGTAATAGTCTCGTTACTTTAACTAACTACAAATCCAAATTCACTATAGGATGAAAATTTGAGAATTAAAACCTATTAATCAATGTACGAATAAGGAAGTACTCTGTAGAGTTTAAACTAAAAAAATGGATAATATATACAACTTATCTCATGGCAAACCCATACCTCAGGATTATAAAATTTATCTGAGGAGCCTAACTTTCCACAAGCAAAACACTGATGCTGGTTATATTTGCAGTTTTCACACACAAAGTTCTGGATAGCCTGTTGAGAAGAGGAGGGAAAACAATTACGTTTAAACAAGGGGGCAAGTTTTATAGAATAGCAAATAAGCCACTGTAACTTACAGCAACTTTCCTGGTAGTTAAGCCAAGAGACTCACATAAAGACTCTTCACCAGCCTCTTTAGTGGCATGAACCGACCTCATGCACCTCCCTTCACAACTGTGCAGTGTACAATTCAAAACAAAAAGCAGGCGACGAATTAAAAATAAATCCCAAAATCGGGAACAAAAAAGAAACAAATCACAGAAGAACATGAACCACAAAAGAGAACCGCCATTATCACAAAATGCACAAACCGAATCAAACAATTCGTCCTTGTCGTCCTCGGCATTATCCTCATCCTTTTTATCTTCAGTAGCGTCATCATCAACAATAAATGCAGACATATTCGAAGCTTGCACATTCTGAAAATTAAACCAACCACTTACTCAGCACAAAACAAACGCAAAAATAAAGCAACTGACAACAAACGACAAAGGTAACAACCTCTTCGGGGACCGCGGTCCTCGTAGGGTTCTCAAGAAATGCCAGTAAAAACTTGCACTTCCCTAATGACTCATCCCTCTTAACTGCCTCAATGATCAAGTCCAAGTGTTCCACCAAATCATTCTGTGATGGTTTAACCTCATACGACCTGCAAAAACATGAAAGTCACAATCAATTACGAAAATCCACAACTTCACAAAAATTAAAATGAAATTGCAATCAAAACGAAAAAATACCTAAATTCTTTGTTCATGCGATCCCATAAGGACTTCGAAGAGGCCTCCGGCTTCCTCCTAATATAATGAAGGCAATGAACTGTAGCCAAAATTGACCTAACCATCCCTTCGAAGCTCTTTCTTGGCTTCTGAAGCTTGATCCAAGTTTTATCTACAGTTAGCACCGATATCTCCGGAACCGAAACCGATAAATCAAACGTCCAGGCTTTCACCGCAACGTATACTTTCCGGAGGCCGTTGTCGGCGTCTCCGCGCAAGAAAATCGGCTGCACGGAAGCCGTTTCGCTTAGGTTCCATAGCAGCGGTAACCGGGAGAACGATGCTACCTCTTCGTCTTCGTCTTCTAAGTGGTAGTTTGAGACTGATTGAACAACTTCCTCTGCTTCATCGTCCGACGACGCCATGACTAAAGAAACGGAGTTTCGCGGTTGGCGTTTTTAAGAGGTTTGGGTATTTATACTTGTTGATTGAGTTTATTCATTCTTTTGCTTTTTAGGGAGAAAGACGAAGTTTATTTATTATCAATCCTGTTTCTTTCGTATTTGGGGTAAAGCAATTTCCTGGTGAACGTGGTCGGGCCTAGGGGTGGCCCGAGAGCCTAACCAAATTCGGTTCGAGCGGATCGATTGATACCGTTGGTTTGGTTTATATTCAGAGTCCTGAATGCGGTTTGTTCGGTTTATTATTAGCAGCTAGAATCATTGACAACCATTTTAGTCTCTTTCCTCTCTCCCTTTTATTACGTGGTGAACTGCAATTAGTGGTAATTTGAAATTTCTGATCAGAATCCCTCTGCTGGTATTTTGAGAATAAATGCAATTTCTTTTTTCAGAATAATCAATTTTGGGCTTCTATAGTCAGCCCCTATATTTTGCCTGAATTAGATAATAAATTTTGGCTATTAAATATAGCACAATAAATTTGAGTTATTCATTTTATAAGGTATATATTTTTTTAATTACTAAATTTTAACAAATTAAGTAAAAGTAGTAGATATTAAGTCATTTGTCAGTTATTTAATAATTTTCTCTTTTACATAATATGTGACATCTTTTATTTAATATTTTTTACCGTTTACATAATTTTTACAAATTAAGCAAAAGTTAAAAAATTTAGTAACTGACAAGTTATTTAATTTTTTCTAACTTTTACACAATTTTAAGACCTTTTACTTAATTTGATGACTTTTTACTAAATTTTATATAATTAAGTAAAAGAGAAAAAAATTAATTAATTGATAAGTTATTTAATTTTTAGTACTTTTAATTAAGACTTTTAACTTTTACTTAATATTTTTATCTTTTACATAATTTGAAAATATTAAGTAAAAGTAGTTAAAATTAAGTAATTTGTAGAGTTATTAGAAACAAAAATATTTGTCACTAAACGTAAGGTAAAGTTTAGACACAAATATTTTTTGTTGCAAATAACTCTACGAGTTACTTAATTTTACTAATTTTACTTAATTTTTAAAAATTTTGTAAAAGGTCAAAAAAAATTAAGTGAAAATTAGTCAAATTAAGTAAAAGGTAAATAAATTAATTAACTTATCTGTTACTATTTTTTTTACCTTTACTTAATTTTTTATAATTTTGCAAAGGCATAAAAATTAAGTAAAAGTTTTTAAAATTAAATAAAAAATAATTAAATTAAGTAATCTACCTTTACTAAATTGTAGTATCTTTTACTAAATATTTCAAAATTATGTAAAGGGCAAAAGAATAAAGTAAAAATTTTTCTTATGTAGTAAAAGGTGTTCAAATTATGAAACTCACCAGTTACTTAATTTTTTTTTTTATTTTACTTAATTTTATGCAATTTAGTAAATGTAAAAACTATTTTGTAAAAATTATCAATATTAAGCAAAAACGTCATCAAATTAAGTAAGCAGTCAGTTATAAAATTTTTATTTCACTTTTACTTAATTTTTGAAAATTTTGTAAAAGTTAAAAGTATTAAGTAAAAATACTCGAAATTAAATAAAGTGTCGGGTAGTTAATGTTTTTTCTCTTTTACTTAATTATATAAAATCTCGTAACAAGTCATTATATTAAGTAAAAGGTATAAAAATTATGTAAAAGTTTAAAAAATTAAGTAACTTGTCAGTTACTAAAATTTTGAACTTTTACTTAGTTTGTAAAAATTAAATAAATAGTAAAAAATATTAACTAAAAGGTGTACAATATTATGCAAAAGAGAAATTTATTAAGTAACTGACAAATTATTTAATATCTAATACTTTTATTTAATGTGTTCAAATTTAGTAATTAAGGAAATATACACCTATATAAAACAAACGACTGAGATTTATTGTGTTACATATAGTAAAAAATGGTTGTTTGATATAAGCCAAATTCACGTGAATTGACTATAGAAGTCCTCGACCTAATTATCTTTGACATCTTCCAGCTACACTACAAAACAACAACAGAATTCCAACACGGTAAGAAAAATTTATGACTTCTTTATAGCCTGTTCCAACTTTGAGTCGAGGTGTATATATATATATATGCATATGGAAAAGGAAAACTCAAGTATTGCACTTTGTTCACACTTACAGGAATACTTGGATCTAAACTCCCACCCCCAATCAGTGATCCATTTTGGAAATTAAAGGGATACACATTCTTCCCAAATTTGTGATGACGGTCACTCTTTCCATGCAATGTTCTTCCGGTTGATCACCAATTGTGATCTACCTCGAGTAAAAGAGTATGTGTCATTGAACAAACTCCATGCTATCAATCCACAAGGGACTATGGGAAGACCATTGTTGGACTCTTCAGATTTACATGAACTTGTATCATTGTACTTACGCCCATGTAAAATTTGTTGATCATTTCTACTCTTAACATACCTGCAGCGCATTCTAGGAGTCGGTGGCAATCAAATACACGATGGGAACTAGGAAGGAATTAATAAATTTGACTCCTACAGCTTTGAGACATGATGATACAAATCCAAAAGGCAGTAAGGTATTGTTCACAAGGATCCTTTTTGCCATGAATGCACCTATATATGGAAACAACAAAAAGCTATACCATTGTAGGGACTACCTCTCCAACAAATCTGGAGAATGGTAAAATGCATCTAAAATAATTCATCCCGTTGTGTGGATGTTCATAAAATCATACATATACACATAAAATACAAGAAATCAATAAAAAATAAGTTCAGTGGTACAGAAAGAGAATGAAATTGCGAACCAACGTAAACTAAGAAACTTGTCATTGTTTTGAGACCTAAAAGGAAAGGAGCCCTCCTTTTGATTTTTATCTGTCTTCTGCATTGTATTCTGTTGGAGGATTATCTTATTAATGAAGAGTGGCTCATTCCAGTTCAAAAAAAAAAAGGGATAAGACCCCTCACCTTTGATGGTTTTGATAATAATTTTCAAGCTGGTAATAGATGTAAATTGGAGCTTTCATATACTTATGCACCTATGCGAAGATTACAAAACAAAACAACCAAATGTACGGAAATTTAATCTGACACTGAAATCCTATCAACAGCTAATCATTACAATTGAGGCAACCGCCTTCCGAATCTTCCGAGGACTCATAAAAACAATGCAAAGGAAAAATAATCACCTTTATGAATCGGGTACATTTTTTGGAATACGAACTAACTTGAATGTACAAGACCTTATTACCTCTAAGTTCCTCCGACACACAATCCACATCATACCGATTCTTAACAACCTATAACACACACGACCATAAGAAAACTTACTCAAACACTCAACTCAACAATGCAAACTGGCGAAACAAAATGTCACATACACTGTGAGAAGTACGGATACTCGTAAGTCCAACAGGAACACAAACAATGCCCATCAACAAAAACATAGTGATAACCTGAAAAACAAACATAATCAAAAAGACGAAAAACCAATGAAGTATCATTTTTACCTAAGTTGCAGTTTTGAGTGGGACTGACCCATGCGGGAGTGAGGACGGGTTTACAGACAGAGAGAGACTGTTACTGGACTGATTTTCCGCTGGTAGATTAGTCAGTAAGCAATCAAAAAAATGGTGCCGTTACCTGGTATGCAGATCAGATCAGGACTACCAATCATGGACCTAAGCCATTGAATTCTGCTGTTGGCTTCCTTCCCTTCAATTTAGATGCCTCGAACAGCATAAAAGTTAGTGTGAAAGCCACGACCCTCAATTTCCAGCTTATCTATCTCAGGAATCCCTAAGGTGGAAAAAGAATTTACATGTATTGAAAAAACGAATATAGGTACCATCAATTTGTCATACAATAAACACTAACAGTATGAACTGTTTTACAGTCCCAAAAACAAAAGAACTGTATGAACTGTTCAGGCATTCAAAAAATATAACAGCAGTAGTGAATCAACTATGGTCTTGCCCTCAGTATAAGTTTACATATCATAATCATAC
>CAODLS011182185.1:0-26019 GCA_948243855.1 Flueggea neowawraea
TCAGTTGAAGAAGATGCAAGAAGAATTCATGCGCCGCTTTGCTGGTTCCAATTTCAAGGCTACATATTCATCCTCCAGCAGTGAGTTCAGTAGTCAATTGATTCTTTTAGATGGGAATTTCCATTCCGTCCCTCCGGTCCTACACCTCAACCTACTCCAGAACCTGAACCTGTTATCAATCTTGCTGATATTGGTCATGACAAAACTCAGAAGAAATAGATTCGAGCTTTGCAAAAATTGATTAGGGAGGATAAGGCAAAACTGGCTAGCATGCCTCTGATTCCAGATGTCATTGAAATATCCAATGATGAAAAAGATCTGGACTCTATCTTTGATGATTTATATTGCCAAGTTTTAGTCAAAAGAACCATCAGAGAGGCTGCTCCAAATTTGTCTGTAGAAGGCATTGCAAATATTCTCTCCACTGTTGCCAGAGAACTTCAATCTTCTAGCGCTCAGCCTTCCACTTATTAGCAGTGATTTTCACTTCAAGATCAACATTATTACTCATGCATACATCCTGCATCTCATCCTTTTTGTATCACTGATCTGTGTTATTGCAATTATTTCCTCTCACTGATCTTATGTTCTCTCACTATACTTCTCTATTTTTTTGATCATAACAAAAAGGGGAGAATAGTAGTTACGAGTTTGCTTAATCTGATTATTGCTCTGATCATTACTCTGATAAGTGATATTAATATTGCTCTGATCATTACTCTGATAAGTGATATAATCTGCTATTGATCAAAATTAATAATTGATTGTGCACCAACATTTGGACAAGGCTTAAACAACCTTGATCAAAATTTCCTTAGTTACGTAAATAACAGGAGTATTGATTGAGGGGGGAGTGTAAACTCTTTCAATGTTTTGTTATTATCAAAAAGGGGGAGAATGTTGAATCAGTTTTTGATTAACATGAAAACTCCTAAATTTTGATAAATTAACAAAATAATTGAAATAGTTAAGCTATGCATGTTCTACAACCTTCTAAGTACGTTAAAGAATGGTTCACGTACTTTGAACCAAGACCTATGCACGTTAATCAGAGATAGAGGCATACCAGGAGTTCAAAAATGGATGATGCGTGCACAAGAGCTCATACAAGGCATGTTGAACAAGTGCATTGGGAATTTCAACTGGTAATTTCAACTTGGTGCGCACGTAGTACGAGATGACATCAGTTAATTCAACATTTTGCAACTCTCTCTAAACGCCTGTCTTGGGAATTTCAACTGGTAATTTTTAGAGAGTTCCTATAAATCGACGTCCCCAGTCATGAGGTAAATAAGAACAATCCCTGAGAGTGCCAAAAGCTTTGAAATTATTTCATATTGCATTCTTATCTTGTTCTTGATCATTCTTGCCTACCAACTGAACTATTAACTTGCTACCTATTTCAAAAAGTTGGTTTAAGAATCTTTTCACTGCGTTGAGAATACCGTTGTAATCAAGCTTTAGGTTTGAAGCTTGAGAGAAGAATATGTTTGCTTTGTTTGTTTCCTTGAAAAACAAAGGAGTGTGGTTTTCTTGTTTGTAACAAGTAAAAACAAGGTGTAAACGGTTTTCTTGTTGATCCCGTAAAAACAAGGATTGTAATCGGTTTGCCTCCACCTGGAAGTGAGAAAGCTTAGTGAATTGAAACTCTCTAATGAGCTAGAAGAGTGGACGTAAATCAAAGAAGACCGAACCACTATAAACGCTGGGCTTTGCTTCTCTATCCCTTTCTCTATTTATATTTATCATTTTTGTGGTAGTGTTTTGGATTGAGCTGCAGTTTTTGATTTAAATATATTTACAAAATTTTATCAAAAGATTTTATTTTCAGCAAGAAATCCAATTAACTCCCTCTTGGATTGCCATATTGGGATTTCATCTATTGGTTTCCAATTATTTTTCCAACCGAGATCTAATTGATTTTTAGTTTTCTATCTCATTTTTATAAACTTTTATTATGGTGTTCAACTAGTATTTAAATAGTATTTAACTAGTGTTTGCGTGATTCGGTATTTTTTTGCAATTTACATTTTTAATTTATTTTAGGCGCTGCAATTACAAAAATTTTGATCTAGTAGGCACGCAAAAGAAATAAAGGTCTGCTATATTTGTGATATCTATTTTTTTTATATTTGTACAATTTTCCAATTATAATTTGTGGTATAGGCCTAGAGTCTAATAAGCACGTAAGAATACTTCAACGACCAACGCAAGATTGGTTCAAGAAGTTCATGTTCTAGAAAATTCTTTCCCTACAATAAATAAATGTCCATCTTTATAAAAATAGATAAATAGTTAGAATGTTCTTAAAAGACTGTTGAAACTATATTTTCACTCAAAGATAAGTTTTATTGTCTTTATTCAAGCATTCTTATGAGTCTTTTACCTTCAAATTTTCATTCTCTTGGCACTTGAAAACAAAACATAAACAACAATTCAAGTGCTTAGAATATCTTGAATTTACATCGACAATACGTCCAAATCAATTAATATTAAGCATAAACATTCGATGGAAAGTGCCCATAATCACCTACTCATTGTATTGCCTCCTGAGTTCTTAGTTTGGTGATTTTGTTCATAGTATTCACAATTTTCCCAATCATTTTAAATATTTTGTCCAGCCTCTTTGCGTGAATAACCATTACTTTTGCATTTATGATAACATGGTGTTTTAGGCGGTGAGTACCATTTACCGTCCTGTCTATATTGCCTACTGAATTTTCGAAACTCGTGGCCTCCATCACAACTTCCATAACATTACCTATGGTTTTGCCTCTTGAATTCTCAAAACTCGTGGCATCCCTCGTAACTTCCATAACATTTTTCTCGACTATATTGACCTATCAATTATTGTGACCAGCCTTTTTATTGGCGGTCATAATAATAACATGTTTAGAATGACGAGTAGTAATACCTATCTTGTAAATTCTGTTTCTTATCTATTGAGAGGTTTACAAAGCACCTATCTTGCACATTATTAGTCAACTGTGCAGTAAGTGTTGCAATAAGGGCAGTTTTCTTTTTTATTTTTTTGTTATGAATACCTTCCTTTAGTGTAGGTTTGCCTAACTCTTATTGTTGCGAAACCTTTTCCCTCCAACCAACAGGACTCTAAATCTTTAAATTCGTACTTATACTCACACTCTATAAAAATATTTGTAATCTTATTAGAAAAAAAGCAAACAATAAATCCTGACTTCTAATCAAACAATTGAGGGCAAGAAAAGAGACCAAACTTGCTATTGAAATGAATTTTAACCCTTGATAGATTATTCGCAAAGAAAATGATGACTTTATTAAGAAAATGAGAGCTGGTTACAATGTGAGAGATTAAAAAAAGCTAATGTGAAGGAGACTAAGACTGACAGTAGAAAAACTAAGACAAATCCACGTGATAATAAGAAAGAAGTCCTGTCTCTATTGCTACTTGGTCTTCTTATACCGTGCATGCTCCTGGTAGTAGACAAGTCCTCACGTTAGTTGCAGTAGGTAAATTCTCTTTTTTTGCACTTTATCTTGATAATAGGTTCTCTCAAGATGAATGTGATTTTTTTCTTATTTGAACTTTAACCAAAATCACAATTGTAATAGTATTGATAATGGTATAGTTTGTTTTTCCTAGAAGACTCATCAATTTTCCCAGATAAATATAATACATCATCATTTATTTGCCTTTGTCAATAGGAACTCACCTCCACATTATCATCCCTAGAATACTCTCTCTATTGGGACTCATGCACTACTCTTGTTTGGTTTTCTTCTCCTTCCGGTGGTCTATTTTTTGGTCCTCTTTACTTTGTTTGTATGTTTAAGCATGTGTCATCTATAATAATTCTTCATTTCTATTTTGGGTGTTGTCTCTTCCTTATCAGTGGAGTTTGGTTGCCGTAATGGCGTTATTTTGTTCTTATGGACAGTTTTGTGTTGGATGCAAAGGAGTTTGACCAATCATGGAGTGCTTCTGTTTGTTTTGTTTCCTTCAAGTTTGCTATGCTGTCAATCCATGGATTAGAGGACTTGACGGAGGCATTTCTTTTCCAGTTTCCTCCTTTGTTTTGACCTTTGTTGGCATTATAATGCAAGGGGTTGCTCTCAAAATTAGTTTTCAAGTCAAACTTCATTTGTGCAGAGGAGTGGGAAAAATAGTGGCCTTTGATGGTGGTGTCTTTCACAATGTTCTCAGCTGGAAAATGCAATTGCTAGACAAATTGGGCTAAGCTTTGGCTCTTTTAGAAGTCCGTCTTAGTTGTAAACCCACCTTTTGAGTCTTCATATACTTGGGACAATTACAAATTTATCGTTAAAAAATGCCACTTTTAAAAATAGCATATGAGTTTGCAAGTATTGAGAATGCTACCCTATATTTATCATAAATTCCATTTTTTAAAAAATCCACGAGAAATTTCCATATTTTCACGAGAAATTGAGTTTTTACGAGAAATTGATTTTTTGTGAGAAATTAATTTTTTTAAAAAAAATATTCTCAATCGATATTGTGTTTTGGGTTCATAATTGTTTACAATATAATATACAATTCATATTTTCAAAAAAGTGTGGATAATTTTTTAATTATTTTTTAGTAATTTTAAAATAATTTTTTCTTCAAAAAATATTTTTTTTCAGGATCAATTTTTACGTTCACAATGGTTAACAAAAATAGTGCACATTATCGTAAACAATTTTAAAGGAAGCACGATGGTTCACAAATAAAGCACACAGTTCATATTTTTTAATTCTGAATATTTTTTTAATTTTTGGAGTTAACAATGGTTCACATAATAGTGTACATTATATTGTAAATTATTGTAAACTATTGTGAACCATTTTAAACAGTTTACAACGATTCAAAAATAGAGCGCACAATAAATTCTAAATAATTTTTTTATTTCTAACATTCACAATGGTCACACAAAATTGTGTACATTGTTGTGAACCATTTTAAACGGTGCACAACGATTCACAATGTTTTTTTAAATGATAAAATGAAATTAGAAAAAAGCAAGTGCAACAACATTAAAAACAGCAAAAAAATCTAAATTAGTGGCATTTTTGTAAAAATATCAAATGTAAGGGTATTTTAGTAAAAAGAAGGGAAATTAGGGTTAGGAAACCCTAGCCGCCACCCTCACGCTCCCTCAACCGTGACTCATGTTGGCTCGGCGAGATGGGAAACACGACAGACAATAGAGACATCACAACAGACAATGGGAAACGCTATGGATCAATGAGATCGAAAGTAGGGATCGACGCGTTCGATAAGGGGCGATAGAGATGGGGAG
Organism: Flueggea neowawraea; assembly: GCA_948243855.1. Taxonomy (NCBI): domain Eukaryota; kingdom Viridiplantae; phylum Streptophyta; class Magnoliopsida; order Malpighiales; family Phyllanthaceae; genus Flueggea; species Flueggea neowawraea. The sequence continues at coordinate 5,280 of CAODLS011182185.1, forward strand.
GCGAGTGGGAAAAGGAAGTGATAGAGATTGGGAGGCGACGACGGCAGAGACGCATATCAAGGGAGCAAAAGGCGGCAACACGACGAGATAGAGTTCCAGCCGAGATCGAACAAAATCAAGCAAAAATCAAGAGAGGAGAGGCAGAGGGCGCTGCGGAAGAGGATGGCAGAAGCAGTGAAAGACGGTGGGAGCGGGCGAAGAGGATGGGAGTGGCGTGGGGGCTAAGGTTTGGGATGGGTGGGGTGGGAGAGAGAGAGAGAGAGAGAGAGAGAGAATTGAAAAGGGAGAAAAAATTTAAAAAAAAAAATAATTAAAATTTATATAAAAATTAATGTAGCATTTTTAAAATCTAATTTCAAACATATGATATTTTTTAAAATCAAACATAAAAATTGTCATTGGTTTAGAATTCAAAACATGTGGTGGTATTTTTAAAAATGGTGATTCAAAAATTGACAACTTGTATAATTAGCACCATATGTTTCTATCAGGTCTAAATATTTTTCAATTCTTTTTTATACATCGTATGAATTTCGCAATGAAATCTAATTTTTGGGTTTGCCCTGGCAAACAAAAAGGAACTCATTAACTTATTATTGCAAATAATCTTTCAAGTCCAGCAAAACTACTCTAGCTTTGACCAAAACACGACCATTTTGTTGTTGGGCCCAAGTTATAAATTGACTCGATCTATTGAGCCTCGGCCCATCACTCATTTTTTTTCGAGTTAATTATGCCAATGTCATAATTAAAATATAAATTTTGATAAAAAAACTCTCATTGTTTGGTAATTAGTTAAATAGCATATTTTTAAGTTTGACTTTAGATGTATGCCAATTTTTCTAATCTTGATCTTAAAAATACCATATTTAATCAAATAAAAGCCAATTTCTCTTAACATTTTCTCAAAATTTTCACTCTCTTCGTTTTTGTCTGATCCTCTCGTCTCTCTCACGTTTCAGTCGTTTCTCTCATTCTTTCTCTCTCTCTCATTCTCTCTCTCTCTCTTTTGTCGCTATCCTCTCTCGACGTCTCTCTTTTTTGCCCTATCCTCTCTCGCTTTCTTCAATCTATCTCTCTTATCGACCTCTCTCTCTTTTGTCTCGCTCCTCTCTCGCTCTTCTCTCTGTTGACAAACCCTAAACGCTCTCTTTTTTCATGACTTCTTTGTCGCGATCTCTGTTCTTCCTCCGCGAGCGAGGAAGACGATGCCAGGGCCACAACAAACCAAGCTTACAGTTCAGATGAGGCGGCGCATGACCATAACAAACTCCATATGAGGAGTCGCGAAGTTGCAGGCGGCGAAGACGATGCGAGAACAAGGTGACAGAGTTATGGAGACATTTTGTGTAATTTATTTGTAATTATAACTTGAGTTGCTGTGATTGTTGATTTATTTTTCTGGTTATCAGGAGTTTCTATGGTTATTAATTTTCTTTTTGCTGAATTGCTATGATTGTTGATTCATTCTTGCCGTGTTTCGATATATAGTGCAAGTTTGGTTGATTTGAGGAAGTTGATTTTATTGAGTTTGGTTGATTTGTGCAGGATAATTTTGTTGAGTTTGAAGACCTCTAAAGACCCTTTAGAGACCTCTGAAGACCCTTTGGAGACTTTTAAAGACCTTTGAAGACCCTCTGAATGCCCTTCGAAAACTTTTCGAAGACCCTGAAGACTTTCTTAAGACCTCTGAAGTTTTGTTGCATTTGAAGATACTCTGGATACCTCTGAATACCCTTTGAAGACCTGTTGAAGACCCTGAAGACTTTCTGAAGACCTATGAAGACTCTCTGAAGATATTTTGTTGACTTTTGAATAATTTTTGTAGACCTTTTCGAATTCTTTTAAAAACTTTTTGTAGATCTTTCAATATAGTTATGTACATCAAATTAAATATTACTATTAAATAAATTAAAATTTGTAAATATCGTGTACATCAAATATAACTACACAAATAATTTAGCTTAATTTTTAAAAAAAATTACACTGAAAAATTACTAAATAAAATTATTTATAAAAAATTGTGATATTTGAAAAACTCTGAAGACCTTCTGGAAACCTTATGAATTTTTTTTTCTAGAATTCATTTTTTCGCAAAAATATTGTGATTTCTCGCGAATATGACATTTTTCAATTTCAGATTATTTTTTCTAGCATTTTTCAAAACTCAAATCTTGAATGACATTTGTTAAAATCATTGTTTTATTTTGTTTTAAAAGTGTGATTTTTCCCATTTTTTCACTATAAACAATTACATAAGCGTAATCCAGAAGTACAAAGCCGTCTTCAAAATTACAAACGCAAATATAGATATAATTTTAAAGTTAGAAGTAATATGATGCGCTTAGTACAAAATAACACCATATTAAATCCAGTGCTTAGAATTCTTTATTCACTTTAATTTAATGGCTGAAATTCTTTTTAGTATAGGTAACTCTGATTCATAAATATTCACCATAGCATGCATATTTTAACACTCGAAACAAAGCATAACCTTCGGTACGAGTCCCTATTGATTCAATGCAACTTATGTGATACACCGCATTTACCAGAATTTTTAACTAAATTAGGAGCCTAAAAATGAAATTAAACAAGAAATTTTCAATCTGTCTTTTGCTTCTTCATTATGTAGCTCAGACATCACTATATCCTGCAGATTCATCTTGAGATTGTTTCTTTTTGGATGTGCGAAGCATGAAATTGCAAGCAGCCACGGCTTCTCCTACTGTCAAATACATCCATTCCTGCCCTAATTTCTCTATAAACTTGGACTTGTGAAGCTTCTTCATAACTTCAGCTCCAGGGTTAGCCAATACAAGCTGTGAATTCGCAGAAAATAATCACACCATTACCACATGATGATATTTTAAGATACATAAATTCTAATACAATTGTTATAAGTAATTTTGATAGATTTGCTTGATATGTCAAGTTGAGACAATTTAACTAGGAAGTTATCATAACTCAGACAAGTTGAGTTAATTCTTTCACATAATATTGCTTGCTAATTCTTCTTTTTTTCAACTCGTATAAAAATTATAATTATTTGGAGTGTCAAATTCAAATGGTTTACTTGTTATAATTTCAAAATCACGCCAATTTGCCTGCACGGTTAATTAGTATTTAATCAAAATTACTGTTTTGCTTCACAAATAACAATACTTGGATATAGCCTACTAGAAACAATTTAAAAAATATATCGTGGGAAAAAAATGTATGGTTTAAATTGAGATAAGTTCTCTTGTCTTAACTCAATTCAATTTATTAGCAAACTGTTCTTGTCAATTTATTAAAATCCTGTAAAAGTGTATTACAAGAACGACATTTTAATAAACTAGCTTGGAAACTTCTTTAAACTCAAGATACCAAAGTATTGCTCATGAGACGACAAGTATATATGCAATTTTTACACAAAAATTAAAAAGATAAATTTACCTTGAGCTCCCTTCTCACAGTAACTTTCTTAACTTCCTCAAGCATGCTTATTTTGAAATGGTTTATTATAGCATATAGTTATTTCCAACAGCTACATCATTCAGTGACAGAAATCACATCAGATTAAATCAATCAGTTCTTTCATTGTTATAGAAAACTAACAGAGAAATCAAAGCAGCATTTTATTTTGAAAAACATGACATTTTCATCATCACCTACCTCCCATGTCCAGTATTACATATTGCAGGCTGGTTTCTTCTGATAATTTTAACCTGTCTTCCTCTTTATCAATCCACCTCGAGATCCTTTTTAACAAATAACGTAAGAATTGATTAATTAAAACTTCAAATTGCAATCTACTGGATGTAAATAATGTAATATAGAAGCATAATTTAGTAATACCTTTCTCTCAAGTAGCTCGAATTGGCAAAATATATAAGAGCATCGATTTTCAGTATGAGAACTGCAGGAACATTGCTTGTATTCTCGTATTGTTCAACGTTTCTGTAAATCGTCGAATTCGGAATGTTTCCAAGAATAAATGTCCTCGGTCTTGCAACAAATAGAAGTACCCGAAGCACAGAATTAGCCACCTGATTGCACAAATTAATTCATCACATATAGAAATATAATTACAATTATAAAATGGTATTTATATTGCGTAATTTTTGTAATGCGTCAAAATTCTATTAAAAAACAAAGCCTCCAAAGTAGTGAACGTACCGCTATGACTAGACCGATCTCAACGCTGCCAAAAACCACACCAACATAGGCACTGATGCACACTGCGAAGTCGAACTTGTCGACGTGCCACAGGTGAATAGCTGCTTCATAATCTATGAGTCCGAGCATCGCGGCGATGATAATCGATGACAGGACGACCAGCGGAGTGTAGTGGAAGAGTGGAGTCAGGAACAGCAATGTGAACGTCACTGCTATTGCCATAACAATGTTTGATACTGCTGTTTTGCATCCTGCATTAAAATTCACTGCCGACCGCGAAAATGGTCCTGAAAAATTTCCGATGTTTCAATCGAAACAAAGTCGTTAGTCGTATGTACTACGATTTTCCTAGAACACTTTTTGGTGTTCTAGATGAATAAAATTTCAAAATAAGCCATTAATCGTACTGAAATCTGAGTATTAATCTGACTTTGTGATTGATAAATTAGTACCTGTTGTAAGGTAGCAAGAAGTGCAGGAACCAACAATGTTCATGGTTCCTAAAGCTATCATCTCTTTATTCCCATCGATATGGTAATTCTTGAACATTGCGAAACTTCTTCCCACGGCTATTCCTTCCTGTAACAGAATATCCAGGATTATTTAATTAGATCATTTCAATATGCATTTGGCGTATATTCTTTTAAATGGTTTATTATAGCATATAGTTATTTACATATGTACATTCACTAAACGCTCGTCTTAGCTACACGTAGGGATTATTACACGCAAACAGCACAAATATTTTTTTTTAAAAAGTATGCTCTTTTTTTTTTTCATTTGATTTATTTTTGGTTTATACTGTTATAAAAAAATAATATCATATTTTTTTAAATACTATCACCTTACTTAGTTTATGTTAAAAAAACCTAAATGTAATGATTCACAAATGGGTCTGCAAGCGAATTAAATTGGAATTTTTACACTACTATAACACTTTTTTCAAACAAATTGCACATCAAGATAGCTTTTAAAATTCTTTCATTGGTATAGAAAACAAGAAAAGTATTTATACAAAAAGACATAGTGATGTAGTTATGACTCTCCCACAATTAAGGAGATAGAATAGGAATAATTTTTAATGATAAAAAATTAAAAATACAAGTAATGTTGACTTAGATATTGACATATTATTTCAGCTACTATTAGATTATTATAAAAATACTTGGTAATATTGCACTTATATTTTGTTATTATTACAATATATTATTAAAAATAATATTTAATATAAAAAAATAAAAATACAAGTAATATTAACTAAGATATTGACATATTATTTCAGATATTATTAGATTATTATCAAACTACATGATAGTAACACACTTATATTTTGTTATTATTACATATATAATTAAAAATAATTTTTAATAATAAAAAAATAAAAATATAACTAATATTAACTGGATATTGGCATATTATTTCATATATTATTACGTTATTATCAAACTATATGGTAATAATACATTTATATTTTGTTATTATTACATATATATTATTAAAAATAAATAATAAAAATTTAAAAATACAAGTAATATTGACTGGATATTAACATATTGGAAATAACCTTGTCTAGGAGAAATGAATGAATTCAAATTAGATAATGAATGAGATAAGAAAATTTGACAAAAAAAAAAATGGAAACAAATCAGTAGGCTAAGGTGGTGGCGAAATTTCAATATAGCCTGCTATAGTATTTGAGCTTGTTTGGTTAAGGGTAAGTAAGTGGGAGAAGTACAAACTTTTTGGGAAGTGAAAACTTCATTTACTTGGTTGAACAAAAGAAGTTGAACTTCTCAGAAAATCAAATGTTTAACTTCCCATTGACTTCGGGAAGTAACGTATTGACCCCTCCCTCAAGAAGTCCAACTTCCCGAGCGCCAACAATGCATATAAGGAAATAGTTGGCAAAAAATGCAATACTTTAAAAAGTTTTCTGTTCCTGCAATATGTTATGAAGAGGGAGTTTGTGGTGTAATTTCCACAATTAAATTCCTTGTCGGCTTTACCCTTCAAGACTCTAAATCAATCCTATTAGGCTTGTTCACATTCCCAAAATGCCTTAAACATTGAATTAGCTTTGAAGGAGATCAAGCCCATAACCTCCTCACTCATAAAAACTTTGCAATATTTATTTGGTTCGGTCCACTTTTGCTTATTACAGATACACCTTATAATATTTTATTCGTATGTGTATTACTTTTCAGATTCATGAATATGTACTTTTATTCCATACAGACATATTATGTTGTTTACATGATATTTGTATGTTGTTTATATGTTATTTTTATTTATATATTGTTTGAATGTTCTTATATATTGTTGATAACTTATTTATATGTTCAAAATAATATATAAAAAAATATTTATTTTTATATGTTGTTGATTTATTATTGATACCTTATTTATATGTTATTTTCAACACATAAACAACATATAAACATCATATAAATAAGATATATGTTGTTGATTTATTGTTTATATGCTATATATTTGTTGTTTACATGTTAAAAACAATATGAAAATAAATCTGTAATTTATATGTTGTTGATTTGTTGTTTATATATTGTTTATATGTTATTGATATCTTGTAATGTTGTTTTTAACATGTAAATAAGATATCATCAATATATAAATAATATCCAAGTTTTAAAACAAGAAACAATATTTAAACAACATATAAACAAGTTTTAAATAAGTCCAAAAAATGAATAGATTTTAAGCAAATTCTAAACAAGTATCAAACAAGAAACAACATATAAACAAGTATCAAACAAGAAATAACATATAAACAAGTATCAAACAAGAACCAACATATAAACAAGTTTTAAACAAGAAACAACATATAACAAGTTTTAAACAAGAAACAAAATATAATTAAATCCATATAAAAAAATTTTAAACAGGAAACAACATATAAATAAGTTTTAATTAAGTCTGAAAAAATAAACAAGTTTTAAACAAATTATAAATAAATTTCAAACAAGTTTTAAGAAAGTTTTAAAGGAATACAGACAAGACTTGAAAGCAGCATTCAACAATAAAAGTTGGTTACTGGTTTAACAAGTTTGGTAAAAAAAAGCATATCACATTACTGAAAAATGTTCTTTTAACATTAAATTAGGTAGTAATTATTCTGCAAAATGAATGTTTCAATCTTATTGACTTTTTTTTTTCTACCGTAACTAAACATGTAAAAACATTTTTCTTAATGTAAACAGAGTTAAAGAATCTTCTTTTTATTGCATAATTAAATTAGAATATTCTTTATACCAAGTAGTATTTATTAAAATTTAAACTATTAAAACCAATATATTAACTTCTAGATTCATATTTTATAAATACCATAAGCAGATTTAGGTGTTGTTTAGTTGAAAAAATTTTGTATTTTTTTCTAGAAAATTGTAAAACAGAGATAAAAAATGAAAAATTTGTTCAATTTTTTTGATTAATTTTTTTTTTTCTAAATGTCTTCAATTTTTTTTAAAAACAAAAAACTGAAAATAGAAAACAACTAAACGTAGCTGTAATGTTTCAAAATTTTTTCCTAATGTTCAAAGTAGTTACTTTTTCTAAAAAGTATGAAGTACCCAACAGAACCAAACGACATGTAGTAAGATGGACCTCTGAGCCTAAAATCATCATAATTCATTGTTTGTGGTGGTCCAATCAAATACTTTATGTTTTTTTTTTGGTTAATGGACTGTTCATTCTTGGTGGTCAATTCATTCCATAAGGTTGATACAGACAGAGACATTTCTTCCAAAGTTGAGAATGAAACGACAAGTGAAATTAATATTGGAGTGCTCACCACTTGAACTCCATGTTTCTCAGCATGGGTTATATACACTAGAAGACTTCCTAATATCACTGACGTCAATGGCGCCATTGCTGATATCCAAAAGAATTTTGGTCTTCTTTTGCTCTGAAAACAACGTCAACACCAAATATATTGTCGAGTACTTGTATCATAAAATCTATAATTAAAATTAATAAAGCTTTCACAAAAGTAATTGCATTGCTAAATCTTCACACACAACTGAAAAGGATCTAATCATTTTTTTCTATTAATGATAAGACAAATCACAGTTTTTTTCAAAAAAAAAAAATAAATTGCTAATTATGAAATATTCTATAGTTTTGTTAGAGTACTTATTATATGGTACTTGTGAGATAAATATAACCAGTCTTTTTGATCTTTTAACTAGCTAATGATGCATTTTAAAACATAAATCATAATACTAATTTTTTTTAAAGATGTAATTGTCTTTAATTTTGATGCTACCCAAACTCCAATAATAAATTGAGATTAGTTTATGCATGCAAGTGAAAAGAAATTTATATTAGTAATCAATAAATTTGTAGTTCATTGACGTAGAGAGTCTTAAATAATATAGAATCGTAAGTTCGATTATGAATCAACTAAAGTGGTTATAAGAAAACTAATTTAATATCCAACGAATGGTAAAAGCGTTTTATATAATCCAAGTACTAAAAAAATATTCATATTGAGGCAATTAGTCATGGAGAGCCCACTTAAAGATCAAACTCTTCGGACCTGAAGCTACTAATGAGTTGAAATCAAGGGCATCAAGATCATAATACGTTAAGTGAAGCAGAAAATGATTGACCAAACAATTGTAATCAGGGAATATAAAGATGCATATCTAATTTAATAATCTTAATGAGTCATCCGAACTCACATGAAACTTGCATATTTAAAAGTGAAAAAGTAGTGAGCCTTTATTCGACAAATATACTTTAGGGTAGATAAATTTACTTTATGTATATACTTACAAAGTATCTGGCAATGAGGAGAAAGAAGAGAAAGCAACAACCCAAAACCGCACTTTCCCATCTCCACTGCAAATAAAGTATATTATTCGGATAACTGTTAGATAGAATATATGTCAAGCTAGCAGAGGAAAACAAAAGCATCCAGAAGAAAGAATCTTTCACAATTTTTTTATATTAAAATTCTATACTTAATTAATTTATGTGGAAAAGAAATTTCCCAACTTATAGGTACTCACTAATAAAATTCTCATTTTGAATCACTTGCTTATTTGGTTCTTACTTTAATAATCGCTAATGCCCTCCAATCTATACAAAATTCGACGCTTGAAAGGGGAAAATAATATAATCTGTCTTTAAATTATTAACTATAATTTTTATATTATAACCATTAAAATAAATATTTTACACTTCACAGGTAAAAATTCAAAAGTCTCATCTTTTGTAATCTAACTCGACTTATTTTTACTGAAGTAACGAAAATATCTTCGGAAATTATTGCGGGTCATATGTATATTAAATATAACTTTTAGAGAAAATTTTCTAATTTGTTTAGCTAACAATATTTTTTTATAAATAAAATAATTTTATTTATCTAATTCATGAAGAATTGGATTAGGAACAATTGAAAAACCTTCACTACTTGGGATGCATTCGCACATTTAAGATTACAACAGCGAAAAGAGAGAAAATATGCTCATATGATATGTATATTTAACTAACAACTAGTAGATAAAATTATGCACCGAGGTTGAGTAGCTTAGTTAGTAAGCGGATAATTAAGACCAAGAGATCTTGAGTTCAAATCTCAAGGACATCTAGATTTTTCATATTTACTATGAGGATTGGCCTCCCTCTTTGTGACACAAATAATAAATAAAATTGTGTGTGGGGTTTTTTTAAAAAAGTAGATAAAATTATGCAATTTGATATGGTTATTATTTTGCGTGTAGCACAAAAAGACACTAATTACTTCGTGTGTTTGGCTAAAGACAGAGCGCATGACCGAGACAAGATCCGTGGAATGGGTGAATTGAACAAGCCCAAGAATCCCTTTAAGTTGTTGCAAGCACACCACAGTTGCTGCGCCTGCCATGAAACCTACTATCGTTGCATGTGACAGAAAATCCACTATAAACCCTAACCTGTATTTACGCAAAACACAATATGTAATGACTATTAGACAGATGAAAAGGACATTTTTCAGTCAATAAATAATATCTATTTATTGCTTCCTTGTATATATAAGATCTTTATCCTCATGTGACAGTTTGCCAGATTGTAAATAAGAATGGATCTACCATAATCTTGAGATCTTGAAACAAGAAAAAAGTTGTTGCTATGACAATTATTCATTTATGATTTATCAATCCAAGACAAAGCAGCAAAAGACAAGTGTTGCAGCAGATAGGGATAGAGATAGTTGGATGTAGTAATACGTGCTACAATGTTTGCCCCAACTATCTGTCAATTTCCCTCCTGAATTAATGACTATTGAAAGAAAGGATGGTGCCTAATATATATTTGTTCTTGCCAAAATTGTACGTTCTTAGTAATTCCTAAAGTGGGGGGGAAAGAGGTGAATTAAGCTCCCTTACCCGAAGCTGCAAAAACAAAAAACCACAACTATGTATACTAATTATTTTTTAGATTTTATCTATCAAATAAAATATATAATTTATTACTATTAAATTAAAATTATAATTTATAAACGACTATCATTCTTTATAATAAAAATACTGAGGCCACTTTTCAGCATGGGAAGAAAATAGAGATAAAAATCTATTCATATAAATTGGCACGATTCAATACAAGAAAATTTCTTTTGAATAAAGACACTCAGAGGTTAATAAAGGTTGAAACTCAGAGAGAAGAAAGAGTGGGAAATTTAACTTGGATTGGTGAGAGCGAAGCTAGGATCGGTTTTACATACCGTAACAAGCCAAGTGATGCTTGGAAAACTCCGGCAAAGAATGTTGCTGTGAAGGCAAGGTGGAGATAGAGTTTGGGGTTATCGTTAGCATTAACAACATTTCCCAACATGGAAGCTATTAACATAGATGCAACAGCAACAGTTCCAACCGCTAAATCTCTCGAACTTCCCATCATTGCATAAACCAAGGGCGGAATAAAGCTCGAATATGCATTTAAACAAATCAACCATTGATTTTTACCATAAAAAAAATCATTCAACTTTATTATGGACTGTGTTCTTAAGAATTGCGAGTCTCATCCTACTGAAGTATTATCCATCTTTATTTAAGTCGCACAATATCGTCCTTAAATAATACATTAATGGGTAGAGCAAGGAAAATGTTTATAAGTTACCTTCTTAGTTACGCGAGAATTAAAACAAACCTTAAATAAGACTAGTAAACTTGTGATACTTCATTACTTACATAGACCAAGAATTGGAGGCAAGTTGGCAAGTCTAGCATAGCTAATCCCTTGAGGAATAGCAAAGCTATCTATAGTAATACCGGAAACAAGATCAGCCTTCAAGGACTCAAAAGTGTAACGTGGAGCCCATTCAAAGATTGGAAGGAGATATTGAAGGCCAAGCATGAATTTCTTCGACGATGGCTGGTTCTTGAACTGCCTTAATGGATCATCAGGAAGAAAGTTTCCTTGATGTTGTACTTTAGTGACTTGACAAACGGTTGCGGTGGCGGAATCGCCACCCGGTGCGGACATTCCACGTCAGCGTTACCCATGTAATGTAAATACGTCTTTGGTCGGGTTTCTATAAGCTAGTTCGAGGGTTATAGAGAATTAAAACATGGAAGGCGAGATGTACAAGAATTTTAATGGAGAATGAAGTAATGTATTTGGTTATTGAGTTTGGTATTTTTGTGTGGTGGTTATGGAGAGAAAGAAGAGGAAGTGCAGTGAGAGTGAGGGAAGGGGTAAGATGAATTTATAGGCAGATGAGAAGTGAGGCATTTCTGGGTATTGGGTGGGTGAAGGGACCCATAGAATTGCATTAACTATAAAATATACTGATTTAAGAGACGAAAATTTTTTATTTTTAGTAAAAACTATATTTATACTTTAGAAAAAGGAGTATGGGAACTTTTTTTTCCATACCTGTCTTTGCGCACCTAATAGCGCCCTTTTTGATCCCCTAATGACAGGATTGGAGAAGGCAAAATCCTGGAAGCTCACGTATGTAGTTACTAATTAGTTTTGGTTTTGATACTTCAAATGGTTTGAATAGTTTAATATCACCAAAGAAATGTGACGGAATTAGTACAACCACAGTACTAGCATTCCACTTTGATCTGTTTTTGATATATCTTTGTTCTTGATATGTTTTGTTCCAATTTTGCTTGGTTTTTGAGGAGAACAGTCACTCACCGGTGGCCTGTAATCAAGATTATTTGCTCGACGTCCAAGTGAGTAGATGACAATTTCAGACACATAGGTTGTGTCTTGAAATCCTATTTGCTTTTGTTTTTGATGTGTTTGCTATATTTCTAAAATTTGATTAATTAAGGATTGACTTAATTAATAAATTGATTATGTGATCTTTAATGATATATATATATATATATATATTCCCCTGGATTTGATATTCTTTTTTTTTGTTTCTAAAGAAAAATTATTATTTTTTTCTGAATTTGGTTTTGTCTCTGAAATCTAATATATATGACTTATATAAATAATTTTAGAAATATTTATACTCTCTGAAATTTGACATTGCTCTGCACGTCTGTTGGTTTAAGATATGATTTTGACTCTGAATATATGTATTTATCTCTATTTTTTGATCTTCTGATTTGCATGCATTTGTTTTTGTACTATATTAATATAGTTTTGATTCTGATATGGGGCACTTATGTTACGGGGTGGAAGTAGCCTTTAATATACCAATGCTTTGAGAAATCCCAGCTACCAGGGATGTTGATAGCCATGTGTTCTGATCCAACTCATGATTTATTCTTGATTAGTGGCAGAGATTACATTTATTATACATTGGGTTATGGCAGAGACCACACATGTGATACTTATATCTTTGTTTTTTGGTCCCATATAGCTGGTACTATAACTTTGTTTTTGAATTATGACTATTGTTAAAATGTTTTCGTGCATGCTATTTGCTTTGGTTGCAAACGTTTTTTTCGAAATGGTTTTGGAAAACTATTATATATATAGCGTGTACATATATGTATAATCTCATATACCTGTTTGTGGTATTTTCGAATCATTTTCAAAACAGTATTTGTGAGGCACATATGAGGCGTTTTGAAGTGTTATCCCTACTAGGTTCTCACCCTTTTTATTTTCTCTGTTTATTTTCTCCGCTATCTTTAGGTGATTCCTTTGTTCTCGGCGGCTCTATGGTTTCCAGATACTCAGTGAGGGGTTCCATCAGTTAGTGGGCATCCTTTTGATTGGGCCCTGGTTTTTATGTTTTGGTTAGATGGTCTACACTGAGTATTTATGGGTTATGGTTGTATTTGGGGTATTTGATAACCATATTTATTTAAAAATATTATTACATTTATTTTGTTTTATATAAATATATTTCATTTTAATTATGAAATGAATATTTTGTTTATAATGTTTATTAAAGTATTTAATAAACGATTTGGGTAGTGATATATTTGAACTTTAGACGGTCCACCTTATACGCCGGTCATGGTCTAGAATCGGGTCATGACAAAAAATGTAATTAAAATGATCAAAAACATTGAATAAAGAATAACAAAGTATAACCATTAACAAAGTAGCTATAAAAACAATAAAGGGTGTCAACTACATCACCCATGATATTTCACTCCAAAGCATATACATCGGTTTTCTTCTCAGTCCTAACATAAGTATGTTGTACTTAAACAACATAAGTATGGGCTTCCAACCACTCAGTCTAAAATTTCAAGATTGTGCTATTTAAGTAGTCATGTCCTTATATTTGTAAACCTTTCTATGAAAGTCATAGTCCCAATAAGAAATGGCAATCAAATAGGAGGGGGTGAATTGGATTTTTAGCAAGTTAAAAACTTTGTTGAAAATCTTTCGCAAATTAAAACAAATAACAAAGTTCTCTTTGAAACTTAAATCAAAGAGTAAATGCAGAAGCTCTAAAGATCCAATTCACACACAACAATTTAAATCAAATGCAATGCAAAACAAGTAAATAAGAGAGAGTAAGGGAAGAGAGCACAAATCCTATTTATAGTGGTTCGGTCCTCTTGTCCTACGTCCACTCCTCTAGCTCTACTAGAGAATTCCAATCCACTAAAGATTCTTCCTCACTTGCGGGTGGAGGTAACCCGTTACACCTTGTTTTTGCAAGATCAACAAGAAAACCTTTACACTTTATTTTTGCAGGCTCAACAAGAAAACTTTAACCACTAGTTTTTGTGGGTTCAACTAGCAAACCTGACTTCTAGTTTTTGCGGGATTGACTAGGAAACCGAACCACTTTGTTTTTATAGGATCACCAAGCCAAACTCTAGTTTTTTAAGGCTCACTAGCGACCACTCTTATTTTTCTAAGCACAACAAGGAAACCTATCTACTCCAAGCAAACAACCTTGCTTGTCATAAATTTATCCCAAAGTTATAGCATATTAAAGCTCGCTCAAATTCAATAGTAAGAAAGCAAGTAAATAGCTCAAATGGGTTAGAAAGGTAGAAGTTGAGAGAGAAAGTAAATAGCAAGTCTTAGGAACTGTCTCTCTTTCTTCTCTTCTGAACTTAGACGTCTATTTATAGCCACCTGAAAGAATATAGTCGTTGAAGCATCAAAGTATCAGTTGTGAGAGAATGAAACATTCTGTTTTAAATGATGTCATCTTGTACAACATGCATTGTATCTTCCTCTACGTGCGTTGTACTTTGTACCATTGAGTTATGTGTGACTTGATAGCAATTCAACACGCCTTGCAAGAACTCTAGTAGCCACTGCCTTGAATGCACTTTCCTCAACATGACTTGTACGCATTCAACGTGTGTTGATCATATAGCAACGTGACTTGTATTTCATACAACGTGCGTTGATCTTCATTCCAGAGTATGCACATTTCACGTAGTGAATCTTCAACGTGACTTGTACATAGTGTAACGTGCGCTATCGACTTCATCTCAAGATCGAACCTTTAATCCACGTTAGTGTGTCAAAGAATATTCAAACTTAAATCCCAAGAAGCATCTTGGATTTGTCCTCATCTGACCCCGTCAACATGCGTTGCACCGTTTGTAACGTGCGTTGAACATTTCTTCAAAGGTTGCATCTTTTACTCTACAACGCATCTTTTATCATTCAACAACTCTAATAACGTGCGTTAATGATCATATGATACTTTGCTCTTCTGGAATGGATGATATATGCACCTTGTACCACGTGTAATGTGCCTTAATGCCATTTTCACTTAGGATCAACGTGACTTGCGTGGGCACAACGTGTCTTGTATCAAGATATTAGCAAGTCTGTAAATTAGCACATATTTCATGGATGTTTTGCAATCATCATCATCAAAACCGAAGTCAACATTCTATACTCCAAAATCTATCAGATGTGGGAGTTTGGACAATAACTGCATAGTAGCTAGTTTGGCCTACTAGTTTCAACTGCTTACTTAAGTGAGATGTTACAATTCTCACCCTTTTAGGTTTGTGACATTCCAGTCGCCAAGTTTTCTAATCATGATGCCTAGAATCTTTGTTTTTTTATCGGTGTAAGATTTTTCTGTACTTAACCGACTGGTGTGGGATTTGTGTAGACTTAACGCCTTTCTTTCAACATTTGAGGTTTGGCCCATCATCGCCATCAATTGAGATTTACCACACTACGATTCATGTTTGCATGCTATAGTGGCTCTTATACCACAATATTCACGATTAAGTACGTAGTTGTCCTTAAGCAATATCTGACAACTAATGGGCTTCCAACCACTCAATCCAAAAATTCAAGTTTGAGTTACTTAAGTAGTCAAGTCCTTATACTCATAAACCTTTCCATACTCTCACTTGTATCAAATGTGAGACTTTAAACAACAATTGTACAATAAATAGCATGACCTACTAGTTTCAGTTGCCTGCTTAGGTGGGATGTTACACCTTTAACTTTCAAAAACCTCCCAATGAATTTCTTCTATTACCTTTGGAGAGGATAAAGTCCGATTACATTGTTGGATGAGCTAGCCCAACTCAATCTCCCCGATTGACTCCTTTTGTGCATCCGTTACTTCATGTGCACCCCAATAATTTTGTTTTCCTTAACTTCTAGATCAAAAATAGTTTGATGGACAATAGAAATGGTCAATTGGTTAGGAAGACAAAAACTTGTTGTGGCCAAGAGAGGACCCATTTAGAAACCCTATACTCAATTTACCCTTGAGCTTCTTTCTAACCGTAATTGAACTTATTCCATTGTCTTGCTGGGATTTAATTGGAGCGTGATTGATGGTTAAAATGGTATTGAGGCATGATTCAATTCATATAAATCAGCGACTTTCTTGATTTGTTACTGTCGAAAGTCAACTTGTTGATTTTCTTAAGCTGTGGAAGGGTTTAGATTTTGATTTTGGTGAGCTAGTTCCAAATTATGCTTACTTTATCTTTTATCATCTCCATAGATGCCACTGAGATATTCTCGAAACTGCACAAGATAACGTGATCTGATTGGGCGTTTAAATCAACAATAATGTTTGACTTTGCTAAAATCTAGCTACAATTGAACTTGCATTTGACCCAACATTTAAATGAGGAAATTGAGATGTTTAACTATTTTACTTGATTTAAATCAGTAGTGGTGTTTACATTTGAAGGCACAAGAATCACTCTAGAGGGGAGGTGAATAAAGTGATTGGCTCTTTTGTAAATTTCTAGAAAAATCTCCACACTTAAGAAATAGTTAGTAATAAGAGTGTGTGTGTGTCTAAGTGTAAATAAGATCAGTAAAAATAAAGAGTATAGAAAGAGATCAAACACAAATTTATAGTGGTTTGACCAAATCCTGATGCCTATGTCCACTCTTCAAGCTCCTAGCTTGAGTTCCATTATGCTAGCATCCAAGACTCTTCCTTACAACTTCCACTTTCACAGTTAAGTGGGAACTTATCTCTTACAATTAGTTGATTTTGATTCAACTGTAAACCAAGTGGAAAATATGCAACCGACATATTTCTTACCGATCAGGCGGCCAGAAGTTAGCTCGTTCCGCCAGTTGCAGCACCACTAGTTTCTCCACCCTAGCTAGAGGTGACAGCTGTACCAGCACCTGTTGTTGCACCAGTAGCACCACCGGTAGACACCGAGTCTCGCTTGACTAGATTTTTGAAGCTCACTCATCTCAGATTTGAGGGAAAGATGGACTTCATGGATGAGGTGATAAGGATCATATTTACCACTTTCTAACTGGATGATCGAGCTGCTAGATAGTGGCAGGACATGGGATCTCACAAGATTTTTACTTAGCATGAGTTCAAGAGGGAGCTCACATTATTTGTCCTTCCCCGGAGTGTAAGGGATAGGAAGGTAGACCAATTTAGTGAGTTCTTTTAGGAGCAGAGTATGATTGTGACTGAGTATGAAGATCAGTTTAAAAACTTGAGCAGGTATTCTCCTCTAGAAGCTCGGAGTTAGGAGGCTATGATTAGGAAGTTTTTGAATGGGTTGTTGCCTAAGATTAGCAAAGTGGTGACGACTATGGGTTTGACTACTGTAGTGTAGATTCCTGAGGCTGCGAAAGGTATGGAGTATCAAGATGAGAGGCATCATAGGGAGCCCAAGAGGGCGATGAGTGAGGGTACGTCTAGAGGCCATCAGGACCAAAGTTTGAGCAGAGGCACAGACAATCCTCTGAAGGTCAGAGACAGGGACATGGTTCCCAAAGTGCCACTCTGGCATAGTCAGCTGGGCTTGCCCAAGGTCAGAGTTCTGGAGGTTTATACTCACAGTGCGAGACTTATGGGAAGAGACACTTAGGGACTTGCCACAAGGTAGTAGGTCTTTGTTTTCACTATAGACAGTCGGGATACAAGATAGATGAGTGTCCTGTAAAGCATGGCACATGATCACAAACAGTACAGTCAGTGGTCAAAAGTTCAGGCACTACTAGCACTGGAGCTGGAAGAGGTGGAAGTAGAGGCACGGTAGGTTCGGGGGCCATAGCCAGATTGTGTTAGTGTAAACCCTAGCCCCAATACATTGTATCCACATTATATTTTATATATATACATTATGAGTCATTGTTTTATCTCATTATTATTCATGTGCATGTTTAATTTGATAAAACATATATGAATAGTGATTCTGCTTAAGTTATCAACTATGTGATTTGGATAGTAAAAGCTTGAAGCATAAAAGAATACTATTCTAAATGTCCCTAGTCGATTATTGTCATGGGAGTGACAATAAACCAAGACTAGTATGTACTCTGTGAGATGGACATGTTTTACTGGTCATAGGATATGAGATATCAATCAGAGAACATAGAACATGTTAGAGAATATTGTTTTGGATCGATCTGCTTGTAAGAATACTACATGGTTGAAAGGTCATAAGTATTTCTCATACAAGGCTTATACTTGAATCCCTCGACCTGAAATCACTATGAATTCTTAGGTGATTTCTCGTATACTTTGACATATTCCTAACGCTATTTGTAATGAGTAAAAAATATGGGTATGATTGGGCATGCCATGAATCATGCTAAGGAACATGAGTGAAGTGAAGGGATTGCCACTCTCAAAGATAGAGAAGATATCATTGGTCACTTAATTAGTTAAACTGAGTAGTGTGTGGCCACACCCAAACAAAGTGATAAGTATTATCATTTGTTTGACTTAGTTAGGATCACTTATAGATCAATGAAATGTTTTAGCATAAATAAGGGTGATCGGTTCCATGCCTTATGCTAATTCTGATATCGAGAGGCAAAAGGGTTGTATGAGGTTGTAATTAGGTTATGTTGATTCATAATTGACATTAATTTCAATTTAGGTAATCATAATTTCTTGCTAGAGACCAATTATGATTTATGAGTTTTAAATTAATTTTGGGCGCATTGCCAACATTGAATAAACCTACAGGATCACACACAATAAAGATCTGGGTTAGGGCTAAGACTGTTTTATTGTCGGGCCATTAATTTATGTTGATGATTAAAGCATAATTAAATGGGCCAAGATGAAATTCAACACACTCATTAGGCTCAATTAAGAATTCGGCCTTATGGGGTTTTAATTAAGAAGATTGATTAATTAATGAGATTGAATTAATTACTTAAAAGGAAAGAAAAGGAAAGGAAGATTTGGGCTAGGGTTTCCCCCTCCTTGCCGTGACCTAAAAGAGAAAGAGGAGGGATTTGATTCTCTCTCTATATACTCCATAAGTTCGGCTAGGATTAGGGTTGAGTGACACTCCTATTTTCTCTCTTTTGCTTTCCTATCCGAAATGCCTAAATTGGAGGAGAGAGAATTTGATTCTTGCACACTCCAAAATTCGGCTAGGGTTTTCTTTTTCCTACTCAAACCGAAACCCTAATAATAAATAGGAAGAGAATTTGATTCTCATTCCATCCTTGCTATTCTATGGTTCGGTCACCTCTCCAAAAGAGGAAAGAAAATTATGTTTTGCTTCTTCTCTTTATATCCGAATTTCTCAAGGCAATGATATAGTTGTTTTAGTGCTAGCACACATTAGCATAACCAACGATCATGTACGTGAGAGAGAGTACATAGTAGTCATCTTTTGGCAGTCCCTCTGTCAATTGCATTCGGCATAAACAAAGGAGGGAGGAAGCAATTCGACCAGCCTTGGTTTTGGAGAAAATCAATTCGGCAAAATTTTGAGGTACATATATTCGGCCATCTTAATCTAATTATGATTACATACAGTGTTCCTGGATGTTTCTTGTGTGATGTTGTTGTTTTTCGCTACGCACATTAGATGTTTATTCGAATAACAAACCCAACAGATTGGTCATGGTAATGGCTATGGTCAGGTCAGACGGGTCAGCTCTGGTACAAGAGGGCAGGCTCGTGTATATCATTTGACTCTTTAAAAGGCCCAAACCTCCAATGCTACAGTTGTGGAAGCAATGGTGGTTCACATTTAGATCCACCTATGTTTTGGTGATTCACAAAAATTGGTAAATATATTAACTCAAGGCACCACAAAGCAAGGATGTCAAGGGATGAAAATATGGATGCAAGAACATATTACTCGAGCAACTTTATAAGTTACTCGAGTAAGTGGTTTGTCCAGAAGAAACCTAAGTCTCAGAGTTACTTGAGTAGAAACAAAAATTACTCAAGCAAGTCCCGAGTTACTCGACCAACACAAAAGATTACTCGAGCAAGCCGATGTCCATAATGTCTCTGTGTGATAAAGTTACTCGAGTAAGAATTAAACTTACTGGAGTGGTCGCGATCGAGAAAGCCAACCAATCACCTCGAAGAAGTTATCACTCGAGTAAATTGAACTATTAATCGAGTGAGAAACAGGTTCAGAAAACTTGACATGCTCTAAGGTGGAGTAATTCGAGTGAATCATTTCTTACTCAAGTGGACGAGATTTGTGATCCGCAAGGTCCAAGCCAATCAAGACCAATATGGAAGGAAATCAATACACAACGATCAGAAATCCTCGATTACTCGAGCAATTTATTCTTTTACTCGAGTAAGTCTGCGCTAGATTCGACACTGGAGCTTCAACAAAGGAGTTACTCGAGTAGACCATATTGTTACTCGAGTAAGCACTAAAAAGGAATGGAAAAAAGGATTGATTTCACACTCCAACAGGCATATTATGAGTCACAACGGCTAGAGAAAGATTAGGAA
>CAODLS011182231.1:0-11257 GCA_948243855.1 Flueggea neowawraea
GTTTAACCTAATAGTTTTATCGTCCAATTCTCAATAGAGAATTTGGAAATGAAATCTATAAGGTTTAAACAATGGTTTCATTGTCCAAGATATGACCTTAGACATTCTTCAAGAGGATGTTACATTCATATCTGTTGTGATAATACTAAGTATTTTAAGGTGAATCTTCTCATTCTTACATTGTGTGAACGCCACACTTGTAGCTAGAAATGATCTAGCATACCTGAATGACTTCTAAGATTGGTCAATGTCCAACTTTGATATTGATAATATGGGTTGACCTTGGAGTCAAACTCCAAGAGATCGTTCGAGTAAATCGTTGTTCATCTTCAAGTGAGATGGATCAACAAACTACTTGAACGCTTCAAGATGCAGAAATGCATAACCCATAGATGCCTCATGACTAGGAGAAAGTTTCTTAGTAAGTGCATGTGTTCATAAATCTATGTGAGAAGAAGAACGTGTGAGGAATGTTCTTCATGTAAATGTCATGTGAATGTCTTTTGTAGTCTAATAAAGAGTACATTTGTTGATTACAAGATCATGTCTTGTAGTAAACTCATAGGTGTGTACAATGCCTAGAGTTTGCTAGGTTGTCAAGTTAACTAATAAATATTGATCCAACACATAAAGAGGGTGTTGGAAAGTAGTGAATAAGATACTTGAAAACTTTAGAGGCATTGCAAGATATTGTGTTGTTGCAAAGGCTTGTGATAAAATAAAACACAGTTGCTAGTTGAATAAGTGTCGTGGACGAGAGGGACGTCCATGTTTCGAGTTGTGTTCTGGCTTAGCAAAACTGCAGTGCAATATAATGGTTAGCTATTCAGTGGAATGATCCACTTAGCTGTAATTGCCTAAAAAATCTACGACAATCTTTAGTGGCAATCAACATCGATTGCTCAAAGATCGAAAAGATCTAATATAAGTCTAAGCAAATCGAGACCAAGAATCGTGTTGTGAAAGACATGTTTAGACAAGGACAAGTAAATTTGAGTACAAGTTTCACAAGGTGAAGTGAACTTGGAAATGTAAATTCATGCGAGATGTGATTGAAGATTTGTTGATAAAAGCCTATAAGGAATAAGTTCCTTAAGATCCACATAGCACACAAAGTGTGTAATCCCTTAAAACATGATCTTTAATAAGGTCATCATGAGCAATACACGGCACAAATGTTGAGAGTTGATATTTGTAGTATCGTTAAGTGAAAAAACATGTTGGATAGAGAAGTAACCCACCCACACGGGTGTTTATCTTAGTTTTTCCAGTTCATTGGGGGAAGAACTAAGATGCTGTTGATTTTGAACGTAGAAAGAGATCGAGAGTGCGTTCATAATCAAAAGATCGTCTTCCGTTTTACAGTGATTTCATTGTAAAAAAAGGGCAAGAAAAAGTCTTACGAAAAAAGATGTATGCCATAGGATGAATTTCTATGACGATCATTAAATGATCATATGCTAAAATTGAGTGACTTTTAGCATATTCTGTCTAAAGCCTGAAGTAATCCTATTAAGATGTGAATTAAGGTTAGATATCGAAATGCATCGTAACCGAAGCTTCTGTGTGGTGTTAGCAATATTGTATAAACATACGCTCTTCCAAGGGAAGGAAAGAACACTACAACACATGATCATACCATGTGTGTTATATACACAACCATAGGAATGCAAAAGATTAAAAACAATCTCATTTTTCCTAGTGTGAGACCTTACCGTGAACATGTGGTTCTCGGTACTACCTACCCTTAGAACTCTTAACACATTCAAAACGTGTAATTAAGTTTTGGCTACTTTAGCTTGCCGTTTAATGGTCATGATTGATTCGACCAAACGTGTCAAGCTGGGCAAGTAAACTTGGCTATGTGGATTGTTTGATGTAAGAGGAGAAGTTTGTT
Organism: Flueggea neowawraea; assembly: GCA_948243855.1. NCBI lineage: Eukaryota > Viridiplantae > Streptophyta > Magnoliopsida > Malpighiales > Phyllanthaceae > Flueggea > Flueggea neowawraea. The sequence goes on from CAODLS011182231.1 coordinate 1,898, forward strand.
TCTAGACGCATTTGCACTAGTCTCATAAGTTTGCTTAGCTAGCTCTCATATGGTCTGTCACATGATGTGTGAACTATGAGTAAAGTTTTCGTGAGATCGAGAAGTTCAAAAGAAGCGATTGTGTGGTTACGAACTAGGGGAAAGATATACGTTCCAATAGATTGTGTCGCTGTTGCATACACTATGACAGAATGGAGTTGTCTGCAAGAGAGGCTTTCTGGCAGGATTGATTAAGGAGGTATTATATATCCCTTAAAAGTGTATAGTAATTATGCTCTTATTGTATGCTGGTCGCATGGTCTATTTGCATGTATGATAAAAGGATCGAACATGGTTATGTGAGTGCTAACCATGTTACATGATAATGTATCATTCTGTCATGTGCGAGTGAGAGATATTGGAAAAAACGGTCCGCCTATGATGTGTGAACCGAGACGATTGACCGAGACCAATTGATGAGCCCAATTGAGATGGACCCGTAAGGCCCATATGCTAAGCCCATTGGGCCCAAAACCCATTTAAGAGCTTATATATTAAGAATGGAAGATTGAATTTCATTCTTCCATTCCACTTCCTCCAACGTGAGAAAAAAAGAGAGATGGAGGAGAAGTGATCTTGCTTGCTCCATGCCACCTCTCTCATCTCTTCACTCGTCCTTTGTCCGTTGTTGGTCTCGATCTGCGTGGCATTTAAGTTGAGAAACAGACGAGCACTCCCGTTGCCAACCCGACCGTGATTTGCTCGCGAGACCAACATCAATCGATCCTGATCTTGTTGTCTTCCGCTGTTGGTTGGGTCGAGCGTCCGCTAGAATCAAGGTAGATAACTCGAACTTACTATTATATACTGTTTATCTGTTAAACCAGTATTAAATTTTTTCAATAGCTAATAAGAGTACAATTTCTCACATTCTCTGTAGCACGGGAAGGCAGAGATATTTAGAAGATTGTAATAACCCTCTGCACAGGCGCAACTGTAAGCAAATTGAGATGTCTTGTTGCAGGAGCCACCTCCACAATCAGCCCAGTAACAAGCTATAAAACAGAAGCGACACAAGTTAAGCTTACAGAAGCTATAAAAGGGAATCTTGGAATTTTCCAATAGTTTGTCCAATGGAGCTTACGGTCAAAAATTGATTCATTGGCTCTGCTTCTTCTATCTTCAGCAGGTGAGGGTGCTGCTGCCATGCACGTGTAATCCATGCTACCTATAACAAATTCACAACTAATCAGCAATTAGAAACTGCAGATAAACAGTTTGCCCAATAAATAAGAGTTCTACTTTAATGATCAGAACTTGTGTGTAGATAAAACATAATCTAATCTTTGACTTATTTCAGGTAGAACATCAATGTCAAGTCCTTTCAAGTATTAATCATCTATCTTAAGCAAGTTTAACACGACAAGGATCCTTGACAGGACAGTAATTAACATATACCAAATAAATAAAATAACATTTGCTTCGAACATTCATTTCTATGGTTGTAAAGACCTTGACTTGTCTTCATTCTATTTCCAGTTCTAAATCTTGTTTAACTTATTTTATTTTTTGAACAAATCTGCTTTCACTTTGTCACAATTTTGAGACAATCAACTGTAACCTAATTCACAATCTTATTATTTTCAATTACCATATTTCAGTGCCTCTAATTAGCTTAAGAAACCATATAATAGAAGCGAACTAAGAATGCTTTAACAGAATCGATAAGACTAATTCAAAACAAGTCTCTACCTTTGATTAAAACAGAGACCAATAAGTAATTACGTATAAGATTATGGGTGTTTTAAAAGAGATAAAGCAAGAACTCACAGTTGGGCATTATGCAAGGAAGGAACTTGAGATCATCATCATCACCGGACCGAGTCTGTTTCCACCCTTTCTCACATTCACATTCATAGAAGAAAGTGCTGTTATGGGACGGCTTGCACTTCCCTTTCCACATTCCACCTTTTCGCACACATCATCTGTGACAACATTACCCAAAAGTGAGGACAAATATTATTTTGAAACCAAAATCAGAATTAAAATAAAAATAGCTAACGAGTAACAACCCAGTTGATAAAGTAGCAATAAACGATTGAAGATTGAAGAACGACCCAAAGATTGGGGACAGAAGCGGAGATAAAAAGTCGCTCGTGGCAATCATGGGTTGCAGAACCAGAAGAATTGCAAGAAAGGCAAAGACAGAAGCCATTACTGTATGAAGAAGATCAGATAATGGTGATGAGGTGTTGTTTACTCGTGAGTCGTGTGAGTTGTGGCGGTGGAGTTGGGGTTGTTTGAAGTGGTAGAGATTTTGATTTTACGTTACGAAGGTTCGATTGGTTGGGTGGAGACATGGAACTCGGAAGTTGAAAAGGTTGACAACGTGGCTCAACTTTAATAAATTGAACGTGGCAGTTGGGAGTTCGGTATTGGATCCTGTGTGGCCAGGTTTACTCTTTGACTTGCTTCCTCTTACCACCAATACGTCGCCACGTCAGAGCCACCAAGTAAAACACTAGTTGGGTTCTTTCGATTAATTATACTGCTCCATTTGAGGCTTAGTTACAACTTACAAGAAGTCTCTCTTTGCTTTACAAATATGCACAGGGCCAAAATTACAAAGAGGACAATAAAAAGAGGAGGACAAAATGTTGTATTAGGGTTTGAAATCGGCTGATTTGTTGGGTTTGTAGATATGCGCAATTAATGTGTTGCCATTTTTTCCTACTCGACCAATCAAAAACCACGAACTTAAATGCATAAGTCTATATGAGTAGGTGCAGCTCAATAAAAACAGAGAACATCAGGAGCGAAGCACATCATGAACCTCATTCAGAACTTGTATATGTTCATCTCTTTTTGCCGTAAAGTCAAGAACTTATAAATGAGGACAGTGACTCGGAGACTCTTCTTTAACTATAATCCAAACGAAACTCACACAGTAGCTTACCACTCAAAGACATGTTGGTAGCTTAAGCCCATTACAGAGAAAGACCGTGGAAACCAATTCCATTTACATGGGGCTTTAGGTTTCGGCCTCACTGTGGGTCTGGGGTTGGTGTCATGTCCTAAACCCACGTCATTCGTTTGTGCAAGAGGAAATTACGGTCTATCTAGACATGTGAAAATCAAACTAGACCGGTTAAAATTAGAACCGTGAACTGCACAGTATAAAACCAATGGTTCACAGGCTAGTTCTAGTTTAAGAGTTTTAAAAACTGTCGAACCACTAGTTCCATACGGTTCGGAACAGGCTGTTCAACTGTCCAAGTAACCATTGGATCCGCTAGTTTCAACGGTCAACTCAAATGGCTAGAATCGTCAATTTGACAGTTGGAACCGTCGGTTCCAACGGTTAATTCCGGAAAAAAAAACCTTTTTTTTATTTTTTCAACTTATATAAATACCACACTCATTCACAAGAATTTCTCTTCCATACCAATTCTCTCTCTCTCTCTCTCAATATTTTTATTTTGCAATTATTAGTTTTAAATTATTTTCTATATTTTATTTTACGATAACAATTTCTATATTTCTCAATTTGCTTCTATTTTTTTTTACTATAGTTAGTTTACTTATTTTTTTATTTTATTTAATTATTATTTTTATATTTCTCAAAATTAATTTATTTTTTGAAAACTATGGCAAGTTTTGGTGAAAATAAAAATTTGGAAAATATTGATGTTGAAAATATTAGAACACAAAAGAGTAAAACTCAATTGATTCCAACCTAAGACGGGGAGTGGGATGAAGAGTGCTTACTTCTGATATTTTCAAAGTTCATTTTAAGAAAACACCTAGTGATAAAAAAATTTTAGTTAATTGTAATTATTGTTCGCAAGAATACACGTTCAAATATGGAGGAGGCTATGGAACATTCCTACGGCATCTTGTATTGAAGTATCCCGAAAAAGTGGGAATGGATAGAGGACAAACGCAACTAACTTGGTTTGCTTATTCTTCTTCTTCTTCTTCTTCTTCTTCTCAACCTAGTTAATTTTGTTATGATTATAATGAATCTAGTGTTGGTTTAGCAGAAATGGTTGTCGTAGATCATTTATCATTTAGTTTTGCAGAAAAAACTTGGTTTTAATAAATGTATTAAAAAATATTGTCAATTGGCTTTTAAAACGGTTTCTAGACATATTATTAGAAATAATTTGTTCAAATTGTATAAAAACCAAAAAAAGGATTTAATAAATTATTTTCAATCAAATAATACATATGTTTCTATTTGTAGTGATATTTGGAGTGATCATGCTCAAACTCATTCATACATGGGCATTACATGTCATTGGGTGGATGAAAATTTTTTAATGCAGAAAAGAGTTTTATCATATCGTTGTTTTGATGAGTCTTATACTACAACAAACATTTGTCGAATAATTCATAACATTTGAGAATAATATAGGTTGCTTAGTAGAATATTTTCAATTTCATTTGATAACACATCAACTAATAATGTTTCTATTACTAATTAAAAAATATTTGTCAACCAAATTTTGGAGGTCAATTTTTGCATATATGATGTGTTTGCCATTTTTTAAATTTATGTGTTTAAGATGGTTTACAAGCAATGAATTTTTATATAACTCCAATTAAAGAAGTTCTTAATTATATTTGGATGCGTACTTTGACCCAACGAGAGTGAGCGGATTTTTGTCGCCAAAATGATAAACAACCTAAACGTTTTGCAAAAAATGTTTGTAATCGTTGGAACTCGACTTATAAACTACTTACTCAATCTATTGATTACAAAACTTTATTGTGTTCTTTTGCCGCTCAATATATTCCAAACAGTAGTCTTTTAACAACTTGGAGTATTTGCAAAAAAATTATGTTGATTTACAACATTTTAATGATGCCGCTCATATTTTTAGCCATGTTTATAAACTAACTTCGCATGAATTTTGTGAACAAGCAATAAATATAGCCGGTGCATTTATAGAGGGCGAGAAAATCGAAGAAATTCGATACACCATCATTCAAATGAAATTGAACTAGTTAAATTATTTCAAATTTATTCCTGATATTTATCTTGTTATATTTATTTTTTATCCTAGTTCTAGATGTAAATTTGATTTATTGCATGAAATGTTGGATGGTTATTATTCTATGTTAGGATTAGAAAATGAAAATGATATTGATGTGTTGCAAATTGTTACTAAGGTTAGGCTTTTAATAAATGAATTAGATTTTTATTGTGTTTCTTCCGATTCAAATGAGGAATCCGCTCCGTCCTCACTTCTGCTTGCCTACTCCTTAACCAAATAAGGATGCAAATTTATAGCAGATAGGTGGAAGAAACCAAAGAGTTCAAGTTCAAGCTCCCAAAATGATCTTGAAGTATATCTAACCACTGTTTTTTACGTCGGTGATGATTTTTAGATTTTGAAGTGGTGGAGACAATATAGGTTGATGTTTCCAACACTAGCGATGGTTGCACTTTAAGTTCTAGCCGTTCTCGTATCTACCATAGCAGTAAAGCAAGCATTTAGTAGTGAAGGCAACATTCTAGACCCAATGAGATCAACATTGGCTCTTGAGGTATTGGAAGCACAAGTTTGCGTTAACGATTGGTCAAGGGCGCTTGAAATGATTCAAGGTCAACTATTTCATACATCATCATCTGAGAATGCGAAATTCTTTAATGATGGCGCTTCTGCAATGACAACTTCCGACTCCAACTACTCGAATTAGGTAAGTGGGGTGCCAAATTTCATAAAGGTAAAAAAACTATGTGGCTTTGATTCCTCTTAACGCAAAGAGGATATGTAGGCAACTTAATATAATTAAGTTCAAGCCTTTCTTTTTTTTTTCTTTTCCACTTATATTGTTTAATTAAATTCAATATTGTAATTACGGTATTCCTCCGCTACAAGTGAAGGCATCCAATAATACATAATGAGGTATCTTCATTTAAAAAAATAACTTGAATTAATTGACTTGTGCTTGTATTAAATCCCTTGCACTTCTATTAATTCACTTATAATTAATAATTATCGTTGTAATTCTAAAAAAAATTGTACACCATTGTATACCAAAATTCAATTAAATAATACTACTACCAATAGCATTTTCAAATTTAAAATAACATAATTTACATATTATTTTTTCATTTGTACAAATTCTATCTAAAAAGAGATAGGAAAATATCATTACCGAAGCGGAAAGCATAATGAGATAAAAATTAATTACAAATAAAAAAAAGGGTCGAACAGGAACCGACGGTTTAACGGTCAAACTTTGAACCGGACTAAACCGTGGAACCACTGTTCTGTTATGGTTCCCTCATTCTAGAAACCGAAACCACCGGTTTATGAACTAAAACCAGTGGTTCCTGAACCGGCAATATGTCTACCATTATGTTTTATGAAAATAAATGTCTAGTTTCTAAAATTTAGGAAGTATATTTTCTGTCTATATATAAGAATTTTTTTGAGAAAAGAATTATGTTCGGGATTTAAAAGTATTTTCTGCTCAATATGCTATTTTGAAGATAACTATATTTTATGTAAAGTGATTTCCTGTTTTGTACACCTGTTGGTTTTGATTATAGTTATATGAATATTCTATACAAATATATTTTTACAATATAAGTTTTTTGTATAAATATTCAGATATGAGACACCTATGCTACGGAGTAAGTATAGTTTTTGGTATACCAATACTTATTCACTTGCCTATGTGATTATCACCAACCTGGAAAGCTGTTATTTGTCTAAGTGGCTATTACCAGCTTAGAAGGTTGTATTTTACCTAAATGGCTAATTCAAGTGCCTAAGTGGCCTATCCATGCCTAAGTGACTATTATAGAGTCCAATTGACTATATTCATCTGATTTTAGTCCCATCAGTTATAATGCTACTTTTAGTAAAAGTTTTAGGAAACAAATACTATGTTTGGTTTTCAACACTATTATTCTCATAAATATTTCCAAAGTAAATATTATATCCGAAGTATGTTTTAAAAATCTAATCCTCCCATCTGGTTTATTTATTTACTAATTTAATTCGGGTGATTGTTTGTTGTCTGTCTTGTTTGCGAAGGATTTCGAAATGATTCTTCGAAATTACTATTATATGTATTAGAGTGTATATGTATGTATAAGAGTATACCTGTATGTGGTAGTTTTCAAAAAGGTTTTCAAAATAGTTTATGTGATGCACGTATGAGGCAATTTAGAGTGTTGTCCCTCACTGAGTCTTCTCAACCCGTCCCTTTAACATTTTTCAGGCTCTATTGATAGCAAACATCCGGTCTTCCTAGCTCAATGAAGAGCCTTTGTCTACAGTGAGTGCCCTATTGTACGAACCAATTATTAGTTATGTTAGGTGCTCTACACTGGATAGTGAGTTATGGTTTTTTATATGATAATATTGGTTTAACTGATTTTATTTATAATTATATATTTTGTATTTTGATATTACGATTACTTTTTTATTATTTAATATATAAATTTTAATATTTTATATTTGTTAAATTATTTTAATATGACCAACAAGTCGTTAATAATAAGAATTTGGGTAGATGTTTGCTCTGTTCTCTGAGCGAGATAGGTCGGGTCTCTGGTTCAGTTCGCCTCATACGCCAATCATGGTCCAAAAACGGGTCGTGGAAATCATTGTCATCAAGCATAGTACTTGCCCTTGTTGACAATAGTGTTGACAAAGGGCTTGAATATAGTTTCATATAGGTTTCACCTTGGTTTCAATTTTTTTTATTTCCATCAGTGTTAACAAAGGTGAGAATAAAGTTTCATATAGATTTCACCATGGTTTCAATTTTTTTTTATTTCCAGCAATGTTGACAAAGATAAGAATATAGTTCATATAGGTTTCATCTTGGTTTTATTTTTTTTCCAACAATGTTGACAAAGGTGAGAATACAGTTTCATATAGGTTTCACTTTGGTTTCAATTTTTTTTTAATTTCTAACAGTGCTGGCAAAGGCAAGAATAGTGTTTCATATAGGTTTCATGTTAGTTTCAATTTTTTTTGATTTCAAACGACGTTTTCAAAGGCGAGAATAGAGTTTCATATAGGTTTCTCCTTGGTTTCATTTCTTAAAAAATTTCCAATAGTGTTGAGAACGACAAGAAAATAGTTCACAAAGGTTTCACCTTATTTTCGATTTTTTTATTTTCAATATTGTTGGTAGTACTTTATTTTATAAATTGCAACATAACTGAAACTTTATTATTTGTAATTGATAAGAAACTTTGTTGAAACTAATTTCAATTTGTTAAATTAAGTTAATCAGATGATTAGTAAAAATTGCATGAAATTAAGTTTAAACTTATTCAATTTTTTTAGGGACACTAATATCAAATTGTCGAAACAATCTTGAAACTTAATTTATTTTTTTTAAAAAAATAATCCAAAAACCAATTAAAAATAAAAATCTTTAACCGACTTAACACTATAAGATTTTATTTTGATGAAAAATCAGATAAAAATTACATAAAAAAAGTGAGCCAACACAGGAGAGAGAAACCGAAAGTTACTTCCTTAAATATAAGATTGTAACTGAATTTATCTCTTACTTATCTTAGCAGGCAAAATTAAAATATAAAAACATATAATTATATTATCAAAAGTTGGGTAGTTATTTTTAAATAAAATTTTAAGCTGTTACTATTTTGTAAAATTTCTTGCTAGTTAATGGATTCCGGCCATTCATGAACCCTTCTTTATCAATCCATGATGGATGAAAAGATCACAATTTGGGACCTGTACTATGTTCTGTTTCTACTTCAATCCTTTCTTGGGATTTTTTCTATCCCGAGGGTCCGCACGCAAATCCACTTTTGGGAAGTTCCCCTAGCAAAAGTTTCTCTGTTTTACTTTATTAAATTACTTGTTTGTGCATCATCTTTGAGGAAAACGTCTGTGGAAGTAGAACTATTCAAGTGGAATAAATTAGTTTCTAACAATGCCACAAGTTTCACTTGAAAAAGAAATAATATTTTTCCATATTTTTCAGTAGATATTTTTCCAAATGTTTTAGGAAAGTGGTCAAAGAACATATGGAATTATTTATCAACTGATACAGTTGTTTTAAAACACTTCACATTTTCTTTTGTCTTTTATTATATAATGAGTCATTTTCTAGTTTGTCAAAAATTGACCTCTAATAATGATGAGTTATAAATTTATTAATTTTGTTTTTATTTGTTAACATCTTACATCCGATATCTTAACTAAAAAAACCCTCTTCTCCCACAAACTATTGAAATCACTATTTAACTTTTTGTGAAATTGCAAAGAGAGACCAAAAATCCTATTCGAATTTTTTTCTTGTATGGGTAAAAATCATACACGAAGAATCAATTGCATCATATATTAAAGGAGCTCTCGGGGGTAGCTTAGCGGC
>CAODLS011182974.1:0-16110 GCA_948243855.1 Flueggea neowawraea
TTTTAATTACCCAATACACCTCAAAAATCATATTAACACCAAAAAAATATTTACACTCCAAAAATATCATTAATTAATTTAATGATATTTTAAATTAAAATTAATCCTTTAAAAATAATTATCCCACAAATAATTATCCAAAAATAATTATTCCCAAAACTAATTATCCACCAAAATTATTCAAAATAATTACTCCAAATATAATTATCCCAAAATAATTATAAAAATTATTCGGGGTATTACAATATACATATAGACACTAAATATAGTAATAATTCTAAAATTTATTTTGAAATCGTTCGCAAACAAAGCAAACAGTAGACAGTCAAACATACTAAATACATATAAGATATCATATATCATGAACATATATGGGACTAGAAACAGACATATATCAAATGTGCGATCTACGCCACTAATCAGAAACATAGTACATGTGTATGGCCAAATACACAGCTACCATAATACCCTGATAATTGTGCCTTGATAGCACATTGGTATACGAAAGGCTACGTCTACCCCCGTAGCATAGGTGCCAATATCAAAGCATATATGTAATAACATAGCAGACAAGCATGTAGAGTAAAAATTAGTTTGCAAAAAATTTATATATATTCAATATATAAATATCAGATATCAGAAACAAAATATTGAATATTAATAATCACATAAGTGATATTATTAATTAGCCAAACTATTAATTATTCTGATTTCAAAATAAATCTAGACACATAAAAAACTTATAAGGTTCAGAATACACAACCTATGTATTTGAAGCTGTCGTCCAACTCACCTGGACGTCGAACTAAATAATCCTAATCTCGGTCCATTAGTGGATATTTGAACGCTTCGAAAATCAAATAGAGCTGAAAAAAAAATTTATTCACAACAGAATCAGATGGGGGTAACTGTGGCAATACATAAAATATATAAAATACAAATGCATGTCCAACCCCAAATTGACACCGAAATCCTATTGCAAACAAATATCCAACACTATTGTAAAAAGTCAAACCGCAATGGAAAATTGTTGTTTAGTCCCCAAACTCTTACAAAATTACACATTAGTCCCCAAAGTATTCAAAATTAACCAATCCATCCTCAAATTATCCATAATTTCAAATTACTCCTCAAAGCATGCAAAATATCAAAACTAGTCATTTTGGCATAAAATTACCCAAAAACACCCTACTATCGATTCAACCGATAGAAATCATTTACAGTCGCCTACATTGACTCTAATCAACCTTCTAAACACGAATCTACAATTAGTTTCATCAAAACAACTCAAAATTCTTAGAAAATCAGCCAAAACTGAACTAAACCCTAGCGCATTCAGAACACCGTTATATCTCTCAAATTTGAGCTTAATCTAGGCTTTTTTATTCTCAAAGAATCATGATGTATCAACCTTTAACAACCATTCCTATAGAACAAGCAAAATTTGAGCCCTATTTCATTTTCGTCCAAAAAAGGAAATCCTAGATCAATGCATGAAAATGAAATAAAAATCGAAAGAGAAGTGTAATCTTGCCTCAGATTATGTCAATGAATGATGGGTAAGCCATGGGAGAGTAAGGAATGAATTTGGGAGTCTTTGGGTGAAAAAGAGGGTGAAATGAAATGAGTCAGGTTTGGGTTACTTATAGATCTGCAACTCATTAATCAACTACCCACTTCGTGAGTCGACTACTAATACATGTTCATCGTTAGTTGACTACCCAATCCGAGAGTCGACTACCTAAATCATGGGTCGACTACCACGGGCTGTTTCTTCACAATTTGATTTTTTCCACTTCTTCCATTAAATCCATTCGGACACCATTAATGTCAAAGGTCTAAATTCACTCTAAAACGAGGTGTTACAATAAACATCTAATCATCATCTCGAACATTCAAAGATCAAATCACAAATCAAAAAGATCACTACAAGAAATATAGTCAGAACAAACGAGGTGTTACAATAATGGTAAATGGAATGATAAGTACATTTTCAACAACTACAAAGTTGTTTGCCTCTTTTTTGGCCCCGAGGCTCATCGACCAACACGAGTCGCCCTCGAGAGCAGACATGCATGCTAAAGGGTCGTGTTGCCTAGCGACCTAAAACTTTCAATCAGAGACAAATGCACAAATGAGTGTGAATTTTCATTAAGAGATAAAATGTAAGAGTGCAGCTTATGTGGATACTAAAGGACCAGACTAAGGACTGAACTAAGGAAAGATAAATGTAAATGCAAAAATAAATGAATTGTTTTGATGTGTGGATGATATTTTCTCTTGTTGTTCCAGTCGATCTCCTCTTTGAGAATAGCTTCAAAACGAGATTCTCTCTGACTAAGCTCGTACAAGTCGTTTAACACCATTCCTTCAAACTCGAAATCCAAATCGTATTGAGTGAAGCATAGGAACTCGCTCTCAGGTTTGTTGACTTGACACCTGATCCTTCCTTGTCTAAAATGGGTAAGGAATTCTTCCTCAGACTCCCTAGGTTTTTGCCTTAACCAAGCAAGGTTAGCCACAGTTATGCCTAAGTCTCCTTGATCAAATTGGGTCTGGAATGCATTATGCATATCCCACCAAGTAAAGATGGTGTTTGCCATCAAGTTGATGTACCAGTTGAACGCAATCCCAGTCAAAGAACTTGGGGACATACACATATTTAGGAAGTCATCATGAGAGGCTTCTCCACATTGGTAGGTGAACCGAGCAACATGTTCGAGCGCATAAATCTTCCCATCTCCCAAGAAAAGCATAAACTCAGGGAGTTTGTATCCTTGAGGGAAAGGATAATCACTATCGATATAAAAGGGGAGGGTTTATGATAAACGGGTCAGTTTATTCGCTGCAATTGAGGCATGTACATGCGCTCGATCATGCTGGAACACCATAAGTCACAACGGCCGGGTTTCTTCCTTGAACAATTGGGGCACCATATGGTAAAGATGTCAGGTTACCTCATTGAGGGTCTCCATAAGGTGTAGTTTCTAAGTTTCCTAAGCCGAGATTCAGAGGATAAGAAGTCCCCATAGCGTAATTTAAATTCGCTAACCCAACTGGTGAGTAGTTTCTGCCTGATGGTCAAGTAGGAATTCTGCTAGTTCCAACTAGTGGTACCCTTGAATTAGCAACTTGAGCTTGAGGATAATCGGATACAGTCGGGCTTTTGTATGCTGGAAAGTACTTGATGATCCCATACCTTGAGTACTCGTGGGTGCATACGTCAATATTCAGAGTTGACATAGTGTTTATTGGGGTATAACCCAAAGTCTGAATTAAAGACCCTTGAAAGAGGACTCTAGGAGTATAAGATGAAGTGGTTGGCTCAAAGGCTCAGTTAGTAGTGACCAATGGATATCCAAATGGTGGATCGGGTGGTCGTCTCGATGGAGAGTTCGACAAAGCATCCCGTTGATGAGATTCTTATAGATGACGTATCCCTTTATCCATTTGGGCTTCCCGAGCCTCAATCATAAGTGCAACATCTTTGGTTATTTTCCTCTCTAGTGGTGTTTGGGAATCCTACAGGAGATTGCCAATATTGTCAATGACTCGATCTCCCTAGCGTTGCATTGAAGTATTCCAATCAGTGGTCCTTCGAATGAATTACTCAAAATGTTTCTGAGACAATTCCGTCAAAAGATCAGTTTGCTCGACTTGAACATTCCTGATTTCCCTGACCAAGTCGTTAAACGCTTGCCCGAGTTGGCCTTGCAGCTTTGTGACTTGGTCATCCACATGAAGTTGAGCTTCATGCATTTCGTCCACATAAAGTTGAGATTGATGGTGCATAAAGATTCGACTAGTCGATCCTTTATATCCTTCTCTCTTGCAGAACTCGATCTCGAGCTTCTATGCTCTTTTTATGTGCGTTTATTATCACTTGAAGATGAGTTTCACGGTCATCTTCCTAGAAGTTTGGCATACAAACTTGAAGGTAGGCAAGCCTGACTCTATTGGAGGAGCTACTTGCCTTTCTAGTGAGGTTGCTTCCTATCTTTGATCTTCTCTATGTTGCAACTAAAACGTTAAGTTTTGAGTTACACGTTTCTCCATTCTTCACGAAATGCTCCCACTGTTGTCGCGAAAACGTGTTGGGGAAATTCATGTTCGGGGATGGAATGCTTGGGTATGCTTACTCGGGTGAGTAGATAAAGTGAAATGAACCAAGAAATGTAAAAAAAAAAGAGTGACCTCATGAATTTGACTAAGGGGTTCAGTAATTCCTAACAACCTAGGACTTTTGAGTGCGAGGAATGTGAACTAAAGTAACCGAGGTGTAAAGTAAAGTCCAACTTAACCAAAGACTACTGACAATAAGTAAAAGACTAAAACATAAATGAAAGCAAGAAAGCATGTAAATGAAAGCAACTAAACGCCAAAGGGTACGTAAAATGACATTAATTGAATGTACAAAGTCCTAAAAGCTTACTTATTCCGTATGGGAATTGTTGTAATCCGCAATGACTGCCCATCAAACAAATGAACTTGAAAGTAAAAGACAATGAACTTAAAACAAAGTAAATGCAAGAAAATAAATTTCAAGAGTTTGGTCTGTGATTTGTGTCTCTATATTGTTCCCTTCGCATACATATATTGTGAGATTCTAGAAGTTATTTCCTAACTCCTCGTTCCACATTCTTGGGTAAAGCTCAACTTTCACGTTCTTATCTCTACATTGTGTAATTGCCCACATGTACGTAATTTCCTTGATGGTAACTCCCCACGCCAAATAACTTCTCACATTGCGTAATTGCCAATGTCATGAATATGTCCATCATCTCATGGTAGTTGTTTGCCTTGAATAGGCATGTCCGAGTACTTGACCTTGTTTGCCTTCTAAGCCCTCGGTTAAATTACTGGATAGGTTCAAACTGACATGTCCGAAAGAGTATGTGTTTGAGGAATGATTTACAATCGACTCGACCTTTATTGCTCGGGGTTAAGTATCTGCTTCTTGGCTATCATCGGGAGGTCGTTTGTCAACTCCTTGTATTGAAGGGTCATGTTGGTCCTTTCATTTCATCATCCACTTGCATTAACCTTGCATTCAATGTTTCTGATGGCGACGTTGCCCTATCTTAATGCGTCTAACAGTATCATACAAAAATGATAAAACCTACAAAGACCAACATTTTCCAGCTACTTCAATAATTAGGTTTGGCACTACCTAGTCTCCTCCTTTCTGGAGGAGCCATTTTTCTTGGCGCTCGACACCAATAACATGCACCATGTGTCATAATAAACCAAATATAATTTGGCTCGTGTACATGCACTTGGCCAATCAATTTAACTTCAAGAACGAATCAATACCCGACAATTTTGCCTTTGGCCTATTTAGCATTTCACTCTAATACTATGGCTTGCTGAATTGCTTTTATAGCACCGAGCTTGAGTATGCTTCCATCTTTCAATCTTGAAATTAATTTATGAGCATGCACCTATTTTGGTTTCCACCTCGTGGCTTTAATTTTTATGAGTTCCTCGGTTTACTCTTGTCATGGTTTATTGTTATATACAGATGGTTCTACATATATTTTAATTCCAATTGGTCGATTCCAAAATTGGTTTGATCAATCGTGTTGGCTCAATTTTTATTTGGAAGGTCTACCATAGAAAGCATACCGTTGAAACATCTCGTAAGGCTAGAGCTTTGTTAGATTAAATTCTTTAAAGCAAGTCGTCATTCTGACATATGAATTATTTGCCAAACAATTTCCTTAATACATATGGATTAAAAGATTCACATTTTTTTTCAACTTCCACACAACTTTGTGGAGCAGTATTTGTGAACACTACCATTTTTTATTCCATAGAGTTTCCATCTCTATGGTCACACATGTGGTCAAATGAGTAACCAAGTGTTCACTTGTCACATGAACATCCTGAGTATTCTCTAGCACTCCCTTGGTTTGGCTCTTGACACTATTTGTTGTAGAGTCTCCACAACTACAAGCTTTTTAGAGAATCTTTTCCAAGTCTTGTCTCCATTATTGCCATCGAATTTGCGATCAGCATATACTTTCTTTTATTTGATGATCTATTTCCTCAAATTGCAATCAAAGTCGTTCTCTACGAGCCTCTGCATTATGGTGTATTTCTTCTAATTCTGCTTCTAATTGAATTTTCACGAGGTCATCAAATGGGCTTTGGCTATTCGTCAAACCATATGCCTTTCACTGTGGTCGCCATCTATGTTTGCCGCTTTTTTGGCCCTGAGGCTCATCGAAAATCGTGGGTTGCGCTCAAGAGCGGATATGCATGGTAAAAGGTTTGTGTTGCCTAGTAGTCTAAGACTTTAAATCAGAGATGAATGCACAAAAGAATGCGAATTTTAAATAAGAGATAAAATATAACAATAGAACTTATATGGAAGCTAAAGGAGTAGACTAAGGATTGAAGTAAGGAAATATAAATATAAATACAAACATAAATGATTATGTTGATGTGTGGTCGATCGTTTCTCTTACTGTTAATTCTTCCTTTTATAACCCTTTGTAGTAACCTATTATCCCTTGTTCTCCATGTTCCATTTTTTATGCAACCACTCTTATCACGTCTTGAAAAACTGCTTAATAAGTTAACCATATGGCCTTGGTTTCAATCCAACTTCTGCCATAGTGGTAACTGTACATAATATTGGCGGCAATGTGTAAATATGATTTGCATCATTTCTACCATGTGGTCTTTATGTAACCACTTTGAGTTGTGTACTTGGCATTGTCATCATGCATGTGTCAACCAATGAGGCTTATACTTCAGGAGTAAATTGATCTCGATGGCTTCTCTCGCATGACATTGTATACAACTAGTCTCGAGCATCTCACATCGAGCTAAATGATGTCCTCGAGAATAGCTAGTATTCTCGAGATTTTGTCTATATTTTTAGTGATAAGAAAAGAAAAAGGAGCTTTAATAAAGCATGATAGCAATTGCATAGTGATACAGATCAGAAAGCATTGGATTACTTGGTGGGTTTGGATGCAGCGAAATGTGGCAGAATTTCCAAAGGCCATAAATTTTGATCTGGGAAGAGTTACGAGGCGCATAATATATCAAATCAAAGCTATTTTCGAGACCTACAGTTTGTAACTAGGTGGAACCTATAACACCCATTTTTCAGGCCCAAGAAATGATGTTTAGACGCTTTTCGTAGCCCTAGAACATTTTATTGAGGGTGTTTTTGTCTTTTTCCATGTTTGGTTGTAATTTCGGGTTTAAACCCTATTGTTCTGGCTTTGTGGTTTTTAATCATTGAGAATATTTCAAAATTTTTTCCCAAACTTGTGTTTTGGATGCCTATTTTCCTGATATTCTTTGAATCAACAGGTTTATAGAAGAATTATTTTCGGTATTCGTGCGTGTCTCAACGGATTCAATTAGTTATCTTTTTATTCTCTTATCTTCCGCTACGTCACATAGACTTAGTTGAAATCATGGGCAGAAATTGGAAAATAAACCTGGAAGAGAATGCAATTGATATACAGTATCAGCTGAATAATGAAGTTCAACCAATGGATATTGAAGTTGATGAGATCTTGACATTTAACGTTGAACTGAAGAGAAACAAAATGGCATGTGAATCTATCCTTTGTGTGTCACTACTCTTTAAAAACAGATGGAAGTAGTTGAAAATCCAAATCCAGTTGCAATGCAGGCTAAATCATCGATCGTAGTTTCAAAAAACCAAACATCAAAAATAGAAATATGAAAATGCATAACATACATTGTTTCATATGCAAACTACTTAGTTTCAAAAAACCAAACATCAAACATAAAAATATCAGAATGCATAACAAACATTGTTTCATATGTAGACTACTTGAGCAAACATGTAATGCAAGATTCAAACAAAGAAGCAGAACATTTTTGTACTTAACAAACATTAATGGATTTTGACAACTGAACTAGTGCGAGACTCTACCAAATTGGGCAAAAACAGAAGGCTTCTACCTTTAATTGACCCTAAGAGAAATTGTTTGACTATTTACTATTATTTAGGAATTCCTATTAGGGAGACAAGTTAGGTACTTAGTATAAATACCTAGTACTTTCTATTTCGTCTCTCTCTTACAATCTCAACATTCTTAGCCGCTTTAGTTTATCTCTTACATTTTTTGTTCATAAGATGAATTGCTAAACTTCTTTCTAGTCAAGGTTAACCGAGGTTGAACTTCATCAAATTGTGAGGTATTGTGCTTTATTAGTTCTTTATTATTTGCATATTTACTTGATTCATGTTCTATAATGCTTTATCATTATTTTATTGAATTTATTAACGAAATAATATACCACAAGTTAAACTTGTAGATCCGTGATTGCAATTTAAAACTTGTGGTAACTTAACATAATTGTTGTGATAAAGAATTTTGATTATTGTTAAAGGAATTGGGTAATTAAGTTTAAATGAATTGAAAATTTTTGATTTCACTAGTTTGGGTAAGATCTTTATAATTCGTACTACTATCGATAAACTAAATCTTGTAGCGTGCCCTGAGGGTTGTTTGTTGGTAAGGGAAGCAGTCTGCTGGTCGTCCATGAACTACCAAAATAATAAGTAGATATTAGTTACTAAATATATCACCTGCAACTATAACTTGCTTATGTGAATGATTAAGATTTATCTTTTGAACCTATGATCCATTTGTGAAGTGAAACTGAGATATACCTTGACTAGGTTTCGGTGATTTTTATTTCTTCTTAATTATTTTCGTGATTCACTATTTGCCTCTTGTCTGCTTTTCTGATTTTATTTTCTTGCTCACAATCTCATTTTTAGTTATAATAAAATTTACCGTTCACTATTTTTTTGCATTTAGGTTGAGTTTTACCAATTTTTGTGGATTCGATCATGCTTGTTGTTGTGCTTAATTTTTGTTATCTTTAGAGTAATAATTTAGTTGGATTGACACCCACCAAAGGTGAAAAACACTAGGGGGAAGTTAAGACCAGACAGGCAAAAACAAGAGAAAAGTAGTTTCTAAAGAGCCATAACACAAAGGGAACTGTGCATGTCATATTTTAAACTTATGTGTACGAAGGGTTCACAAACGCTTAAAAATCGTATTCAATGGCTGAAATTAACTCGGATGAGTTAAACATTAATGAAGATGATCGTTTCACCCTAGTTTTCAAGAAAATAAAAGTAAAAAGCTATGACGAATGACATGTCGTTCCATTGTCGTTTGTGAGGGCTTGATAAAAAAAGCATTAAGGGGGATGTCAAGATGACCCCCTTAACAAAAAAGAACATAAGTTTATGTTCTGCAAAACAGTCACATAAGCACCATGTACGCTTGCCACTTTGGACAGTTGGACACCGCCCCCACCACCTTCAAATCCTGGATTTGCCACTGATCGTATTACTTCTAAAACACCCTAACTCTACTAGTCCAACCCTCCCTAATCCATATCCTTGAAATTCATGGTCCCCTACATTGATAATTGACCATTGTGATTGATTGACAACTACACCCATTCCATAAATTTACCGGTAGATAATCTATTTCAACTTTTTTTAGTGAACCTTAATACAATAATGTAATTCGTTTTTTTAATCCTTTATCACAATAGCATATAAAATCTTTTTTTTCTTTTGTCTTGACACAAATGTGGAAACCCATAATATCACTCCACCTCAACATATTGATCCTTCCCTCAACATATTGATCCTTCACCAACTCTTCTATAGATGCCACCACTTTTTCCTTCCTTACCAAGAACAACTCTTGTTTGTATGCACACACCCAACAATTTGACAAATTTACCACCATAGTTCCTAAAGAATGAATCGTCCAGCCTAAACAACACCTCATCCTCACCTCGCTCTCGCCTCAGTCACAATTGCTTATGAAGATCATTGGGATAAAATGTCCAATCAATTCCACTCCTTTTTTTTTCTCTTAGCACTTTAAATGGAAATTACGAAAAAGAAAAAAAAAGATTGCACTCAATCGAACGATTGCTTTAGTAGTCTTATATAACTTCCACAACCCACAATGATTGAATGACACATGGCACCATTTATGGCTCCTTAGACTAGGACTTACCAATCCGAACCTAAAGAGCGATTGTCGGGATAGGGGCAAGTTTAAACCAATGATTGGTGGCACTATCGGCTGTAGTACATCAAGATAATTGCCCTAAAGATAGTCAAGAAGCAACTGATATAGACTGGGCCCTCTTCATAAAATGTCAGCCCATTCACTGGCAATGATCCATATATTAATCCAAGACGAAATTACACGTCCTTTTTTACAATTAAATTTCAGATATAAAAAGCAATGCATTATAATCTCTCTAATATAACAATTAGTCTTATAATTTTTGAAACAGAGCATTCACATATTTCTCACGTGCCTTTATATCTTATTTTCCTTTCCTCTCCATCTGACTCTTTCTCTCTCTTCAACCTCACCCCACTTCTCAATTCTCTCTCTTGTCCACACACTCTCGTCTCTCTCATCCTGCTCCAACGTCCGAGGACTTCGTTCTCCTCTTTTTTTTTTCTCTCTCTCTCTCCCTACTTCCTCACCTCTGTACGTCAACTCAGTTCAAGTCACCGCCACAATGAACGACCTCGCTACCAATTTATGTTTGAGAAAATCAAGAAAGTCATAACCTAAAATTGATGTTGCTGAGTTAGAATCAATGAGATAACTAATTTTTTTGACGAAGATGAAGAAGAGAGATAAGATGAGAAGAATTTTATGCAAATTCATTGTTTTGATTTGTGCATGACTTTTTCGTTTCAGATAATAACAAACATGTGGGGAAGGAGACACAATGTAATTTAAGGGGGGCTTGATTTTTTCCAACACTTCTATAAATTTGTAATGAAAAGTGAGAGAGTGTGGTTTTAAAATTAGAGATAAAGAAGGAAGAGTGGAGGAGATAAATTGGTACGATCGAGGTGGCAAGAGATGGAGTTGACGAGAGGAGATAAAGTAAGCAGAAATTAGGTTGCATTTGAGATTGAGATAAATTTCGAGTGAATTTGAGCTAAATTTTAGAGAAATTGGAACAAAGTGATTAGACAAATGGAGGAGAGTGAAAAAAATATTTCAAGAACATGGAGTTAATTTGCACTTAGTTCGTTCTTTTTTTGTACTTGATTTGTTCTCATTTTGTTCACATAAGTTTACCTAATATTAAAATGGTTCTTTAATTTTGTCTTGTACTCATTTTGTATAATATTTTGTAAGCATTTGTTGGTGTTGTTATCGTTTTGTACTCATTTGTAGTCAGTTTGTTCTCTTTTTATACTCAGTTTATTCTCGTTTCCACTCGTTTTGTACTCATTTTCGTTTTTGCAATACTAAGAATAATTTGTTCTCGTTTTGTACTCATTTTTCGTATCTGCAATACTAAGAGCAGTTTGCTCTCGTTTTGTACTAATTTTGGCGTGTGGTTAAATTTTTTGGCGTGTGATCAAAAGTTGTCAAAATCTGGCATTTGTAAAATTGCATTTTTCTGTGGCTCCACTTTTTTAATGGTTTTCAATATTTCTGTATTTTGCATAATTTGTCAAATTTTTGTTCCATTTTTTTGTAATTGTCCCATTAATCCAACTAAACCGAACCGCACCTTATCGAGCAGATCCCGAGCATGGTCCTTCATTGCGTTGCCATGCACCACTTACGCACCTGGTTAGAACCGTCAGCCCCCAAATCCTCTCGAACCAATCAACAATTGACATAGACGTTTGGATTTTTTTTCCCTTTTTTTTAAGAGGATTTTTTTTCCGTTAAGCCACTATAAAAATTAACAAGTTATTGTGTCTAATAAGAATCAGTAGCCACAACGCATTATTTTATATTCATTTATTGTTGACATGGCTTGTTAAATGTGAAACAATTCCTATTGCATTCAACGAAGTTTAAAAAAGAAAATTGCAATCATCATGCATTTGAAACTCCCAACAGCCTTGTCAAAATCAATTTGTGCAAAGTAAAAAAACTAGATAATCGAAAACAGGGTGACAAAATTATTCTTTTCAACACCTTTTGAAACTGCCTCGTCCAACAATTCGTTATTATTATGAGTATTTTTATTGTCATGTCAAGTATTGAACAATAACAACTTTGTTCGTATATAACTAATGGTTGGAAAAGGTTGTTTATAACAGTTAAAGAAACAAAGACAAATTTTCGACACACCACGCGACTTCTAGCACCTAACATGCGTGACTTCGTTGGAGTGTTATCTATATATTAATATAAAAAAATACATTTATAATATTATGATATTTGTCAATTAAATTAAGTAATATTTGACATGATATTAATTTATTATGTGTTACAATCAATACAAATTTATGCACTTAGAAATTTATATTAATGAAAAATCTTTAATAATATATTAAATTTTACACAATTAATTATGAAAAAAAACAAATGTAAAGTATAAATCCATTTATTGGGTTCTCATCAAAAAACTAATTCTATATATTTTATTCTGTATAAGGTAATATTGTTATATAATAAATATTGCCACACAATTAATTTAAACTGTTAATAATCGTAACAATTTTTAGTTATAAAAACAAACCATATGGGATATAAGTTAATTTTTTTAACTACAAAGGTAAAAAAATGAGTCATATGATGCTCAAAGTTAATTGTAAAGACAAATCAAATAAGTTAATTTTAAACCTACTATACTTTTTAGGAAATGTTCCTGCAAATATTGTAAGCGTCCCACAGGTTTAACACCATTAAATTAAATAACAATGATTAATGAGTTTATATATCAATCATACAACTTAAATTAAGAAATAATTTAAATTGATATTGGTAAATCAAATCAGAGCAACAAAAATTGCTCAAACATTCAAAAAAAGTTTGCCTTTTTTAGTTAGCTTTATAGATATATTAATATAAAGCTATTCCATTACCACATTAATTAAATCCTATATCATTTTCTTAGAATTTTGATTTCTTAGAAAATTATAATAACCAATTAATTATTTATTAAATCTTATGTGCCATTTCCCTATAAGTATGATTTTTTTCAATTATTCAAAAACAACAATTTGATACTAAAAAAATGTAGTTATGTTTACATGTAATGTATTAGGGTAATTGTAATCCCAATAGGGGGCAATGAATAGCAATCCAAGAGGGGTTGAATTGGATTTTTAGCAAGTTAAAAACTTTGTTGAAAATCTTTTGCAAACTAAAACTATTAACAAAGTTTTTCTTTCAAACTTAAATCAAAGTGTAAATGCGGAAGCAACTAAAGATCCAATCCACACACAACAATATATATCAAATGCAATGCAAAGCAATTAAATAAGAAAGAGTAAGGGAAGAGAGCACAAATCCGATTTATAGTGGTTCGGTTCTCCTTGACCTACATCCACTCCTCTAGCTCCACTAGAGAATTTCAATCCACTAAAGATTCTTCCTCACTTGCGCGTGGAGGGAAACTGTTACACCTTGTTATGAATTAAGTTCAAAGAATTTAGACATGACACAGTTAAAAAAAAAAAGACATGATAGGAAAAATATATTTATGTCAAACCAACATTGTACACCTAGAAATCTATTGATCGGGTCTATTGTAAGTACACGATAGTCGATTGTAGTTATAAAACTTTCAGAATATTCCTAGGGTGTCGAATCCACATGGACGAGTATCAAATGTGATCAATTCATAAAAGAAATGAAACACACAAAGAGTTGATTTTTGGTATTTTTGAATAATGCAACACAAAATTTATAAAAATAACAATAAAAGAAATGTTAAGACTTTCGAGACTCAACCAAGACTCTTATTTACTACATTTATGAACTAGTTATGGGATATTGAGTGTTCTCTCACTATTATCGCTTAAAGTCTATCTCAAGTTCATTTAAGTTTTGTCTAGATTTATTAGGAAGGTCATTTCGGTCTCACGTAACTAAACTAGACTCGTTAAAATCTCTTCAAAATTTTATCGAACACCTTGTTGATATGAATATCTCTATTACAAAACCTAACACATTTAATGCATGTCGACCTCATCTAGCCTTCTTTTTTCAATCCATCAACTAGATTTATCAAAACTATCATTATGATGGTCAAACAAAACAATAGTCAAATAATACATGTCATTAAATCAAATCCAAAAATACTACAAATATGGAAGGCAAAACATAAATCTCATTCATAAATATAGCAAATAGATATCAAGGTCTACATCTCTAAGTCCTGATAAGAAATATAAGCTACCATGATTATGAACACAAATTAAGACAATTAAGTTCAACATAAATCATGGAAAATATGTAAGAATATAAAAAGAAAGGAGAAGAACAGATGTGGAAGACGTCTCTCTTGTTGTTCTTCAAGAGAAATCTCCAAGCTTTAAGCCCTTTTCTCCCTATCTTCTTCAAATTTGAAAAACTGTTCTTCTAAATGAAATAAGAAAGAAAACAAATGTCTAAAAATGGTGGAGAGAGATGTAGGAAATGTGTTAAAGAGGGGTATTTATAACCCTTTATAAGTCCATAAACTTTAGCATTTCAGTTTCCAAAATTTCCCCTTGAAGTACACCATTTGTCCACTAAAACATCCATTTGCTGCCACTCTATTTTGTCATTTTCTGAGGCAGCCACGGTCAAAGCCATAGCCGTTGCACCTGACTATGGCCACAGCCTAGCCACAACATTTTGCACGAACGTGGCTAGCCTCTTCTCGGAAACGCTAGTTGAGCCACAACCATGCCCAATGTTCTTACAGTGGCTTGGCCACGGTTTGTCAACATTTTGGGCATGGTTTATACCACGCATGTGGCTTCAAATTCCGCTTCCTACACGTTTTCTGCTTTTATATCCCTTTTTTGTATTCTCAAACCAATATAATATAAATCGATTCCGACCTACACAATTCACAAGAAACATTAAAGAAGATAATAAATACTCATTTATAGGACGTAAAAGTGTGGATTCTTGCTTGCTAATAAAAACTACCCACATTTACTCCTTTGCTTGTCCCCAAGTAAACAAAAGTTAAAGCAATGGTGCACATCCTTAACAAGATCAATCCATTGTGCCGTGGGACTCACATTAGTGGAATAAGAATGAAATGAACAACAGAGAATTCCAAGTATGCATGAGGTACTAATCTACTTAATTGACATCCCAAATTAGCAAAGTAAGAGCTCAAATAATCAAAAGAGTCGCTTTCAATTGATCTTCCATTCATCTCTTCAATTTAATTTGCAAAGCAAAACATTGAAAATTTTAGGCAAATACGGTTCATATTCAAACTAAATTCAAACATTTTCAAAGTTTCAACCATTGGTGCTGTCCGGGCTTAACCCTAAAGACTAAGGCAAGTGTACCTATCGTCTATAGCAAATGGACCGTTGAGTACCGAGTGTCGTATCCCACAGAGACTACGATTATTAGCTGCTCACTTTTCCTCTATTATCTAGCCGATAAATTAATTGATTTCGAATCTATAAACTAAATATACTAAACAAATGCAAACTAAAGATAGAATGAATGATGGGAAGATGGTACCTAGACGCTGAATCCCCCTAGACCGAATTAAGTAACAAAGACTCGTTATTCAAACAATCATTCAGGCAATTGGACCGTGGAAATTCCTAAGGTATGTTAACCTCTCTCTCGAGTTAGCTAATGCCTAACGACTAGGTTGATTAATCAGAATCTCTTCCTAATTAAAACCCCTATCGTTGCTTTAACACACTGCTCTACGAATTTCTCTATTAGGTTTGACCCTAATCCGGAGGATTTATGTCGACCTATCTCTAGGTTTGCATGCAATTCCTCTCAATTATAAACGCTCTATCATACACAGAATCTCTCGATTACACATGCATGAAACAATATTGGAATCAAAAGGCTAGCAACAATCAACTCAACAATACGCAATATAAATCATAATTGAGTCACAATCCATAAATCAATTAAATAAATAACATAATCTCACATCAAATAATCTACCTAGGGTTCATCACATCTAGGTACACAATAAAATTAGTTCATAACTAAAGAGAAATAAACAACAAGAACAAAGAGAAATCTAGAGAGAGAAGGAAAACCCATGATTGAATCCTCCAATTCTTCGCGAAATCGCTACGTTATTGATGCCCAATAT
>CAODLS011183207.1:0-12275 GCA_948243855.1 Flueggea neowawraea
TTTTTATTTCAATTAATAATATAATTTAGACGCTTAAAAGTTTCTACAGCATCGTGCGGGTGTTGTGTTAGTTGTTATTTAAATGGGGTTGATCTTTCAATAAGCAAATACGAAATTTAACATTTATAATTGTAATAAATACAAATGTATGTTTTCAACTAAAACTACGTACAATATATAATAAATATAACTGAGTGTATCATAAACAATTTGCCATATATCCTAGTTGCAGGTAACAGTGTATTTAAAAACTTTTGTAAAATACAAATGATGGTTGACATAAAATGTAAGTATTAACTAATAAACGGAGTGTTGTTGCATACAATTGTAATAAATACAAATGTATGTTTTCAACTAAAACTACGTACAATATATAATAAATATAACCGAGTGTATCATAAACAATTTGCCATATATCCTAGTTGCAGGTGACAGTGTATTTAAAAACTTTTGTAAAATACAAATGATGGTTGACATAAAATGTAAGTATTAACTAATAAACGGAGTGTTGAATGCCACAAATGTTCCATGAACTTCTTCATTAAAAAAGGCACGTCTAGCCAACGATGGAGCTAAAATTCTGTCAAAATGGATCGACCTTAAAATGAAAAGACAGAAAATAAAACAAAATATGTAAAATCAATGAAAAATAATATAAGAGTTTGTGAACAACTAGTGGAATCGGTCGACCCCACCTGATTTCACAATTGGCATAACAATTCAGAGCAAAAATAGTGGCCCCTCGATAAATAAAAAAATATTTATTGTTTGTAGTAGGGGTAAGCTATGACTTTTGAACATGAAATCAATGAAGTTAATTTGTTCACCCGAAGTTGCAATAACTCTATTAATGTCGGTCAATCTTTTCAATTACATATCACCTTTTTTTTTTGTCAAGAACTACACATGTATTTTTATCGTAATGCTTGCACATCATTGAGTGACATTTTTCACCGTGTCAATTTCATCATCTTATTTCACTCTATTATTTATTTCTTACTGAATTATGTGCAAAAAAATCCAAATTAGTTTGTTAAATAAGAACTTAATTTCCCCCTTATTCTATTTTAAATTAAGGGAAAATTAATCATTGTCATAATTTAGATATACTCCACATTTTTTCTTATGCTTTTTAAATCTTTAATTATTAAATTTTATTTATTGTGCAATATATTATATAGCTATATGCTAAATAAAAAATCTACTATTCTCCCAAATAAGTTCTATGTGTTCACAAATAAATTTTATTAACGATTATAAAATTTAATGTATTTTTCTAAAAACAAGTGTAGAAAAGTATAAAACATTTCATGCGAATGTATTAATAAGTCTTTTTAGTTATATAATCAGTATAACAATCGCAAAGATTAATTGCAAAACCGGAACCAAGTCGGACTCAAAAAAGGCCAAGAAAATATCATTTTAGATGCCACGAGTCGACCCACAAATTATGCCAGCCAGCCAGCCCTTGAAGGAAAAATCAGGTCTGGAACAAACGAAGGCAAAAATGAGAGTTACAAGCCGATCGATGAAGTTGAGAGTCGACTAGCAAAGGGATAGGGGCGGTCTGATTGGTCCCCAGTTGACTAGCCAGCCTGCGAGCCGACCATTCGGTGACCAGCAATGGAGAATTGAGTCATGAGCCGACTCACAAGTTTCACGACCCAACCCACGGACTTATAACCGACTTAAAACTGATTTGATCATCTTAATACATCATTACGAGGTCAAGATTTTCAAATGATGGTCCAATTACGAATACTTGAAGGCATGAGTAGGGTCGTAATCGAGCCGGCTTAAATTTCTTAAGCTCGAGCTCGTGTTGATTATTTGGAATTGGCGAGCTGCTCGAGTTCGGCTTGATTAAGACTCTTTTTTACGTTCACGAGCTTAGCTCGTTTAAAGCTCATTTTACTCAGCTCGTTTGACAACTCGAATCAAGCTCTGCTTGTTCGACAACTCATTACCAGGCTCGACTTGGCTCGTTCGACAACTAATTCACATTAGCATTAGATCTTGAAATTCAACTTGGACTTCTTCACTAACAAACAGATTTCCTTCCAAGCAACTAGATTTACACAGAAAATCCGATTAAAAAGCATGATCCTAAAAATCTACCAATATGACTTATCAAAACACTGCAATCAAATACAAGTCGACCACCCTTAAAAACCACAGATCTTGCATGGAGAAACAAATCAAAGTTTTTCACATTAATATCACAATATATTACATACTCACCCATCATTAACAACCAAGTTTCCAACACAAGAAAATCAACCATAGATCTATCCTCCTAAAGCTAGCATAATCTACAATTTCAAGATCTCTAAATCAAGACCCATAAATCAAGAAACAAACTTTACAACAACAAAAAATTGAACCCACTTCACCAAACGTCAAAATTAAAGTACCCAATAAGCCAATTCAAAACCAAATCTACGATATCACTTCAAAAACTCTTGACTAACACAAACAAAACCATCAACGAAACCCACCAACCAAAACCCTTTTAGGATGGAGAGAGAGCAACGACGGTGAGAGAGAGCTTTGACAGTAGGAGTTTCGACGCGAGAGAAAGAGGGGGTGAGATTGAGAGAAGCAGGAAACGGCGAGAGTGAATGAGATTGCGAGAGGTAGAGGCGAGAGACGAGAGTGTGTGAGATTGAGGGTTTGAGAGTGAGCAAGCGGCGAGAGATGAGAGTGAGTGAGATGGAGGGTTTAAGAGTGAGGCAACAGCGAGAGACGAGAGTGAGTGAGATTGAGAGTTTGAGTGCGCCTGATTGAGAATTGGGAATTAAAAATGGGATAAGGGTGTAGTTTTGAGTCGAAACTACATAGTTTCGGTTCAAAACTATGTAGTTTTGTCTTAAAAATTTTGTAGTTTTGACACTATAAATATAAATATTTTTAGAAATAATAAGTAAAATTGAGATGGGAGTTCAATGTTTTTTTAAATGATTAAAAACTATAATATATATAAAAAAATATAGTTTATAAATTATAACAATGGAAAGATTTTTATAGTTGTAATTTAAAAATTTAAGTGGTTTATTAATTAATAAAACTTTAATTGAGTGAAAATATTTTTATAGTTGTGATTATTTGATGCATTAATTCAGTCAATTATCATTTTAAAATGATTTTTTATGCTAATCAAAATATATAGAGTTGTGAAGATTTCTATTAAAATGATTTTTATACTAATCAAAATATATAGAGTTGTTAACCAAACAAGATATAGAGTTCTTAATATAAACAATTTGACAAATTAAATTAAGTATTGCTCATTCCCTGAACAATTAAATAGTTGTAATTTAAAGATTTAAGTGGTTTAGTTGTAATAATACTTTAATTAACATTGAATAAATAATAGCATTTGTGTATTAGAAATTTACACTACTTAATGTCTTTCAAGCAATAATAGCATTTAGTATATTAGAGGTATGCACCATAGTATATTAGAAGTTGATGGCATATACCATAGTATATTAGAGGTTGAGAGTATTGACTATAGTGTATCATAATTTATAAAAAAGTATAATTTAGTTAAAGATATGTAGTTTATGGTACAACATATTTTGTATACTTTTGTACACCTAAATTTCATGAAATTTACACCTTTATACACCTAAATTTCATGTTGTACACCAAACTTTCATGTTGTGTACATTTTTGTCCACCTAAATTTCATGAAATGTACACCTTTGTACACCTAAATTTCATGTTGTACACCTTTGTAAACCTAAAGTTCATGTTGTGTACACTTTTATACACCTAAATTTCACATAGTGTACACCTTTGTACACCTAAATTTCATGTTGTACACCTATGAAAACCTAAAGTTCATGTTCTGAACACTTTTGTACACCTAAATTTCATATAGTGTACACTTGTATACACCTAAATTTCATATAATGTACACCTTTGTACACCTAAATTTAAGTGTAAGAAGATGTACAATATGAACTTTAGGACCATTAGTTAGGTATACAAAGGTGTACAACATCAACTTTAGGACCAATAGTTTAGGTGATTGAGAGTATTGACTATATTAGAGGCATGTACCATAGTAGATTAGAAGTTTAGGTGGTTGAGAGTATTGACTATAGTATATTTTAATTTACAAAAAAGTTTAATTTAGTTAAAGATATGGAGTTTAGAGTACAACATGTGTACACTTCAATTTCATGAAATATACACTTTTATACATCTAAACTTCATGTTGTACATCTAAAGTTCATGTTGTGTACACTTTTGTACACCTAAATTTCATGTAGTGTACACCTTTGTATACCTAAATTTCATGCAATGAACACATGTGTACACCTAAATTTAAGTGCACAAAGGTGAACAACATTCACATTAGGACCAACAGTTTAGGTGTACAATATGAACTTTAGGACCAATAGTTTAGGTATACAAATGTATACAATATGAACTTTAAGACAATAGTTTATGTGTACAAAAGTGTACAAGATGAACTTCATGACCAATAGTTTTGGTGTACAAAAGGTATTCAATGTGAACTTTAGGACTAATAGTTTAGGTGTACAAAACTGTACTTAGAACCAATAGTTTAGGTCTAAG
This sequence comes from Flueggea neowawraea, assembly GCA_948243855.1. NCBI lineage: Eukaryota > Viridiplantae > Streptophyta > Magnoliopsida > Malpighiales > Phyllanthaceae > Flueggea > Flueggea neowawraea. The sequence continues at coordinate 4,591 of CAODLS011183207.1, forward strand.
AGTCTATCATATATTTTATATAAAGGTGTTATTTTCCCTAAATAATCTATTAAATTATTCAAGTTTTGTACACCTATAAATGATTTTTTATTCAAACATCTTAACATGAAAATATTTTGTTATATGAACCAATATATAATTATATTATATACGTGAACCAACATTATATTACAAGTCCTAATTGTTGAAAAATTGCCTTTGAATTATATTGTACAATATCTTTCATATAGGATTGCAATTCACAATAACTATATTAATATATTTTTTTCTAAGTTTAATTGTCAAATTCAATGTGCTAAAAAAAATTTAAATTATAAAACTTAAAATTACTTACATGTAATACATAAAATAAATTGTTCATGTTACATTATATATTAATAATATAAAAGTATAAGAAAAGGTATATAATATTTAGTAGATATAAGTATATTCTTGTCTAAATAAGCCCATTTTGAGATTTTACACGGGCCTTAATCAAGCCTTCTAAAGAGCCTATTGGCAAGCCTGTTCACGAGCCTATTATTCGAGTTATTCGTGAGCCTATTCACGAGTCTTTATTCGAGCTACTCGTGAGCTTCACGATCCGACTTTTGGCATGCTCGAGCTCAGCTCGTGAAGCAAAACGAGCCTACAATTTTGTTCGAGCTCGGGCCCATTTACTAACGAGCTGAGATCGAACAAGCTTATATCGAGCTCGAGCTACTTGCTCGCTTACAGGCCTAGGCATGAGTCGACTAAATAATAGTTCAAAATTGAAAAATTAAGGCGCGAACCAACCCCTGAGAGCAAGAACCAACCCATGCCACCTAACAATCTACAAGTGCTCCGTCATTATTTTCTAACAAGTCCTTATGTTACACCAATGGCTAAATTAGCTTCAAATGGTTTCCAATGCAGTGCTATAAAGCTTGAATAATCAGATTGAGGCACTCAACTTCTTGCCACATCAAGCCTTACTTATGCATCATCTTGTACTTCATTTGTAAATCATTAGTTAGTTGAGATTATATTTGTGTTGGGGTCAGGGACTGGAATCAAAGGAATGGTTGTCAATTTCCCCTTTTATTTATAAATGAACAAAAATTATCTAACATAGTGTTAGATATCAAATTAATTTTGATTTTATTTCATTTACAAATGAAATAAAATAAAATTCATGAGTATTTGTATTTGTAAATGAATTAACATGTTTGGTTTCTTTACAAAATTTTTGATTTTTTTTTATGAAACGAGAGCCACAAGAATCAGTGACCACAACAAAAACATCTCAACTAGGTTAACACCCCTCCTGCGACCTCTCTATACTCTTGCGCTCGATATTATTAAAAAAGAAAAGAAAAGAGTATAATGTTTAATACAATCAATCCAAGAAATTAACATAAAACGAAAAACCACTTTTACACAAAGCGGTATCTCTAGACCCTGTTTAAGTCCTCAGAAATAAGGGCGGCGCAAAAATTAGGGGAGGATGGCCACCATTCCAGATGTTGCAGCGATCGACCATGATTTGCCAACTTGTCCACCACGCCATTGCCTTCACGGTAAATAAGAGATGACACGACATTTATTGTAGCCATGAGATTGAGACAAGCCTGCCATTCAGCATGTAGTCGTCATGGGACCAATCCAGATCGCGCTTTAAGCAGGCGAACAACGTAAGAAGAATCACTTTCCACCCATAGATTATTCCAGCTCATCTCGCTTTCTTTTTTAACTGCAAATATGGCTGCCGTAAGCTCAGCGATAAACGCCGGATTCTGGCCTGTAGGAACCGAGAAGCAGCCAATGGGTAAGCCTGAAGAATTACGAAAGATACCACCCGCCGCTGAGATCTCTGAATTTGAAGAGCGTAAGCATTTACTTTTACCCAACCTCTCGACGGCGGCTGCCAACGAACTGGAATTATTTTAGGAGCTGAAGACGGCCTGCCAGAAAGATTTAATTGCTTCAACAAGTTAAAATCAGAAATAGAGTTGTGCATGGTCCCAACCTTTAAGAAGTCTGTTTCCTTGATTGCACCCCAAATGGTACGTAAAAAATGATGAACCAAGGGAGTGACATTGTCAAAGACAACAAGGTTCCTGGTTTTCCGTATTAGCCATACTGAAGAGACTAAAGACAGCAAGGTGCCTGGTTTTCCACATTTATTTATTTTTCATTTGTAAATGAATCTTGCATTCAGAATGATTGATGATTTATAATTATTTGTCTTTTATTTATAAAAATGTCCTTATAGGTGATAGAATGAGAATGATATGGAGAATAATTTTGTCAAATTGATAGAAGTGTAGAATTTATTTGTAATTCTCACTTCTTTTAATAGAATTTACAAACGAACAAAATTTGAATATTTTAAAAAACCCAACCAAACACAAAAATTTGCAAGAATTGAGATTTACAAATGAGTTTTGTGAAATTTTGTGAAATTCATGTATACCAAATACACTGTAAGCGTAAGGGATCATTTAGTTTGAAAAGTAAAAATTGTAAGAAGAAGTCTCGGTGGTTAACATAGTGTAGAACTTGATAAATGGATATAGGCATCGAGCATTGACCACACCATTATAAAGTTGTGTTTGCTCTCTTACTCTCAATTTACTTGTTTTATCGACATTCGGACACACACTTACACTCACATTCACACTTTTTTCTATTAATATTTTATTAAGTATTTTTGATCTTGTTAGAATTACCAAAAAGAGTTAATTATCCTATTAATCTCTTCTAAAGTGGCACTTGCATCTCCAAGATAAAGATTAAAACATAAATAATGAATCTTTCAATAAAATTTTGAAAATAATTCTAATATAACATTCAAAGATGCAATTTCAATTATAAAGAGTTTAGATAAATAGTTAAAAATTTGTGTTGTGGGCTTGAATAACATGAAGCATGAAATTATGAAACATTTATAATTGTAATAAATACAAATATATGTTTTCAACTAAAACTACGTGCAATATATAACAAATATAGCCGAGTGTATCATAAACAATTTGCTATAAATACTAGTTGCAGGTGACGGTGTATTTTAAAACTTTGGTAAAATGCAAATGAGATGGTTGACATAAAATGTAAGTATTAACTAATAAATGGAGTGTTGAATGGCACAAATGTTCCATGAACTTCTTTATTAAAAAAAAAAAAGAAGTTGGCCGACCCCGCTCGAATCCATCTGGCTTCACTACTTAGTCTAGGTATCAGAATTGAGATAAAAATAATGGTCCCACAATAAACAAAAAAGTGTTTATTGTTTGTAGTAGGGGTAAGCCATGAATTTTGAACATGAAATCAATGAAGTTAATGTGTTCACCCGAAGTTGCAATAACTCTACTAATGTCAGCCAATCTTTTCAATTACATCACTTTTTTTTTGGGTCAAGAACCATACATGTCTTTTTATCGTAATGCTTGCACATCATTAAGTGACATTTTTCACGGTATCAATTTCATCATCTTATGAAAATAACCATATTTCACTCTATTATTTATATCATTACTGAATTACGTGCAAAAAAATCCGAATTAGTTTGTAAAATACGAACTTAATTTTTCCCCTTATTCTATTTTAAATTAAGGGAAAATTAATCATTATCATAATTTAGATATACTCCACATTTTTTTGTTATGCTTTTTAAAGCTTTAATTATTAATTTTTAAAAATTAATAGTTTAAAATTGATTGGATAAGCCAAATTAAGATAGTTCATTTGGTAAACGTCCACACTTAATGTTGGAAAAAACGGTCCGCCCATGACAGGTAAACCGAACTCGGTCGGTCAAGGTGTGAACCGGGACGATGGACTAAGACCAATTGAAGAGCCCAATTGAGATTGGCCCATAAGGCCTATGTACTAAGCCAATTGGGCCTAAAACCCATTTAAGGGCTTATAAATTGAGAATGAATTCCATTCTTCTATTCCACACACACACCAGCGTGAGAGAGGGAGGGAGAGAAAAGAAAGAAAGTCTTTCTTTCTCCATGCTCCATCTCTCCTCTCTCCACTCGTTGTTTGTTCGTCGACTGTCCCGATCCGCATGGCATCTAGGCTGCAAAAAAGACGAGCACTCCCGTCGCCAACCCAACCGTGGTTTGCTTGCGAGACCAACATCAATCGATCCTGATCTTGCTGTCTTCCGCTGCTGTTTGGGTCGAGCTTCTGCTGGAATCGAGGTAGATAATTCGAACATATTAATTTATACTATTTAGCTGTTAAACCGGTAGTTAGATTCCTTCAGTGGTATCAGAGCGGAGAACGAATTTTGGATTATCATTCAAAATTCTTGTTGGTCTCTGTCTGTAATATCTACCGTGAATTTTTTGCATTCGACTTTCTGTCTCTAACGACATTTTTGGTTTGAGTCCGTCCAGAGTCAAAAACTGAAAGTTGGATTTTTGAAATTCTATTGGGAAGGTCGTCAAATCGTCGAAAACCCGATAAAAAATACTGAGTGAGAAGCTTACAGATGAATTTTTTATATGATAAGAATCACGATGTGACGAGTTGTGATTCGTCCACACGGCCCATTCAGAACGCGACACTTGGCAGAGCAATAACTTCAGTCAAAGTTGACCAAGATGTAGACCACTCATAGATCGACACGTGGCGGAAGCTTCCGGAAGAATTTTCGGGTTGACTCACCACTGGACTAATGAGAAACTGACATGTGCCAAGATAGCCACGTGACACACACGTCACGACGACACCTGGCATCCACGTCATCAAAATTTGGACCAATAAAATTGTGACACGTGTCAGTCATGACACGTGTCTCCACGCGACTGTGACACATGGCTGCGTTCTGGAGTCGCTCCTGTTCGCTCGTGGGATGGACATGTGGTGGGTGTGGGCACGTGACACGTGTCCCCACCTCCAATTTGTTGAGTCACCTATGTGAGTCACCTCCAACATTTCCCAGAGCAATTTGGATTTTTTCTGAAATTTTGGACATATTTTTCATAATTTGTTGAGTTCCAAAACTATTTTTTCCAAAATTTTTTAATATAAAAAGTGGTTTAAAAATTGTGAAAAATGTGTTTTCTAGCAAGAATTATTTTGAAAATTAGTTTTCAAAATAATTAATTTAAAAAATGTGCAAGTGTGGTTCTCATTTAGATAATTGAAATGAGAGTTCAATTATTTGGAGAATACGCGAGTGCGTATATACCCGTTTTATTTGTAATTTATTACGAATATGTGAATGATGTAAAACTACATTGCATTGAACATAGTGCGAATTAATGAAGAATTTGCACTACTCCCAAAAGAGAGTATTTTTTTTATGGTGGAGGTCATAAAAGGAAAGAAAATAATTATGCATAAATGCACATATGTGATGAATATTCGCTTACTTCATAATAAATTATAATTCTCATCACTGGTATTGGTTAAAAGTATTGGTTCGTACTAGAATTTCATGAAAATATGATTCTCTAAGTATCGTGGAAAGATACTTGGAGATTCTAGAAAATAAAAACGTTTTGACATTGGTATGTCCAATATTAAACCATGATCGCGAAGAAAGATCATGAGAAGTGGTAGATTCACTTTAAGGTCGGTTGATTTATAGAATTCTTCAAAAAGTTGGTACAACCACTTTTGAATTCTATTTTAACATATTGGATTGTGGTCTATTATGTATCTAAATTGGTAGATATAAACTTAGTGCTATATGGGTTTGGAATTATTTGGGGATAATTATTAGCATTATTTATGTGTTAATGCTAATCAATATTAATGTATGTATATTAACATTGAAATTGATTGTTTAGATATCATGTTGGTACAATAAATGATAATGATTTCATTTATTATTTTTGGCTTATTGTTGTGTTGATTTGTCTTAATTTAATATGCAATATTTATATATGTTGAATATATTTTCCAATTATTAAGTTTGACTACATAATTGAGGTGACCAACATGGATTCCCCAAAATCAAGTGGACTTTAAAAAAATGAATCCGAACAGTTATTATTTACTGTCTATAAAATTAAATATAGTATAGTTAATTATTAAGACCGAGATGGTAAATATACACCTAGTGTACATTTTGATTCAAAACTTAATAAGAGGCTATGCTAGTTTAATTTTAGTTAGATAGTAAATATATGTGTATTGTTATGACTTACTTTTATGCAATTATGTCTTGTTGTTTTGTTATGTTATTTATGATATTCAATACTTGTAAAATCGATTGATGTCGAGCCATACGAGAACATATGTTAAGCTTTGTTGAGCTTGGGCGGCAGCAATTGTAAACCCTATATTATGATAATCAAGCGTGTACTCTAAGAGCAAAAGCTCGTGCCCTTTGAACTTGGCTAAGGCTGAATTCAAGGAGGAGTAGTATACCACTCAATACATTTATGGACCGTAATGTCTATAGACGTGAAAGTAAGAAAATTTCACTATATTCATCATCTCATAAGTAAAAAGGATGATGAAATCACTTTGGCTGTTTTTACAAGTATCGAGGTGAAATAATTTTGTCAATTGCATTTAACGAATAGTTAGTCGGAGTGACACTAACTAAGCTCCTGGTCTTTGACCATCAACACTGATACTTGTTACAAGTATCCTAATCATGTGAGTAAAGGCATAAAGCCAATATGATTAGAGAGCTAGTGATATTGGTCATAAATTGATCAAAGACGAGGTCCAAAATTTTTTTATCCACCTATTTCCTACAAGTTAGGAGCAAATCGAGTTGCACCTAACATACGCTAATCTCAAACGTGAGATCGTGATGATCGACAACATCTTATTCTATTGGAGAAATTCTAATATAAAGGCTAGGAAAAGGTTTAAGAACCTTAAGTCCTTAAGAAGTGGAGATTAGACAGAATTTTTTGAGGAAATCCTTGAACATGAACAATGCCAACATTTTGTGTGTAAAATGTTCACTATCAAAGGCGCACAATATGTGAGACAATGCACCTTTGAGGGTATGTTGCTCAAACTCACGCAAGTGAGAAGAGTTACCTTGTTCAATGTTTTCTATTGAATTTTGTCGTTAGTAGATGGTTAATTCAAATTTAAGGATCCTCACAATAAAGTTATTGTTAGTTTTGTGCCCTAGTCCAATCATTAATATACATTGTCATTACATTTATTATTTAATAAAGAGGCATTTTATTTCATATTTATGAAATATTATATTGTCTATGACAATAAAACTTCCATGAATTAGTTTTCCTTATATCATCGTGTGTGACTTGATATTAAAACCATAAGTTAAAAAGAATACTATTCTAAAAGTCCCTAATCAATTGTTATCATGGGAATGATGACAAGCCAAGGTTAATATGTTGCTAAGAGAATAATCACGTTTTACTGATTATGGATATGAGATATCACTTATAACATAGATATATGTTAGGGAACATGTATTGGACTGGCCCACTATGAAAGCACTTCATGGATCAATGCCACAAGTAGCTTTCATACAATGGTGATGTTGTTGGACCAAGGGTGGTCAACATTGAGATTTCTCTAAGTTTTGATGATGAACAAACTGCAGAATTTGATCTGAGGAAGATTCACGTACGTGTGTGCATGTCACATACGTCGATATAGTCTCAAGTACGTGAGTTCGACCGCGAACTGAAACAGAAGCTACTGAAAGTTGGGAGAAGTGATCACACGTACGTTAGATAATGTTCACGTACGTCAGAGAATGTCAC
>CAODLS011183222.1:0-12733 GCA_948243855.1 Flueggea neowawraea
TCGGAAATTTCATTAAAGAAACACAATTTAAAACTAGAAGATAAACATTTTTTTTCAGAGAAAACCCACCTCTCTCTATCTTCAAAGTCCAAAACATTCTCACCAAACGAATCCTCTATATCCAATTCTTTGTTTTCCTTATCATCATTACGACTACACTCCTCGTCCTTTTCTTCACCTACTTTCTCCTCCTCCTCCTTTTCATCTTCCTCCATTTCCCTCTCCTTACCAGACCCAGAGTTCGCTCGGACCCTCCGACCAGCTTTAGAGCTATGTTGCTGCTTCAAGTTAGGGTTTTGTTGGTGACCCTCTTTATTACTCCCCTGTCTCTGCCTTTTGGAATCATTTACACCAATTGGAGGCTTCTCGAGGCGGCGGCTCCGCAGCTGGAGGTACCCTCTGGAGTCGGCCAGAGGGGCTTGGCTTTGCAAAGCAAGAGTCTTGGCGCGAGTTCGAACGCCGAGAGATAGGTCCATTACGGCAACCTCTTTTGTCGTTTTGGCCTTCCTCATGTACTTCCCCATATCGGTTTCAGTCTCATGGAGAGAGAGAGGCGTTTGCGGGCGGTGGGGTTTGAGGTGTGAGAGAGTACAGAAGAGAGAGTGTTGGTGGTGGTGGTGGGTGGGGTTTGGGTGAGTGCGCGGGGTTATGTACTTCAATTTCTCATGATATATAGAGGGAGCTTTGGGTTGAATTTTTTTTATTTCTTTTATAAAAAAAGTATTTTTTTATTTTTAGTTGAGGATTTATTTTGTTTTTCCTTTTTTGGGAGGTGGATTAGGATTTTTTTTTAAGTTTTGGGTAGTGAAATAAATGTGTGGATTACTTGGTGAATTTGGCGCATTGTGTTTATTCTTCATTTACATATATAGTTTTGTTTTGAAGGAGTGATTTGGTTTTCTTTTTTTTTAATATAAATAATGTTGTTAGTCAATGATATAAATAACGTTTTCTAAATTTATCGTGTATTTTTTATGTAATAGTTATTACTTTTTCGTTTTGCATTGACCAATCTATAAGATCTGAGCAAATTATATACCTTTAGTATAAAATCAATCTTTTCAGAGAATTCGGTCCAAATGTATTTTTTTAAGATTAACTATTATTTTTTCCATCCACTTGTAAATATAGTTCTTTATAATATTAGCAATATAAACATTAAAATAACAACTTCTAAATAATAAAAATTGTTGATCTAAATAAAAATAATCAAATATAATAATGCAATTGTATCAAAATTGAACTTATGGTGAAACCCTAGTTAAATGAGGAAAAAAATACAAAATGAGTTCAAACATAGTTTAGTGAATTTCTCATAGTTTAGTGAATTTGGTAGATTGCATAGTAATAAATAAATAAATAAAAAGTGATATATTTTTTTAGACATGAATTGTAATATGTTAAAAATTTATACCTCAAACAAATACCTATTTAAGAGCTTCTTCATTTGTAAAAAATGCATCATTATACATGATTTGTACTTCAATATTTTTTTGAAATAAAATAAATTTATCAATAAACTCAGTTAATTCCCGTAACTATCGTATCTTCAGGGAACATTGTATATCCGCATTCATAGAATAATAGTTAATTTATATGATATCTGTACAGATTATATTCTTTAAAATACAATCTTTTCAGATTTGTATCGTAAATTTGTCCAAAATCAAACGTGTATTATTCTCTACAAAGATCTGAAATATTAGAGATATATTTGAAAAAAAATAATGCAAATCAATTTTGGGAAAAATATGTAACAAAGACAAAAGCACTAGTTTCTCGCATATTATCGTTTATCGCACAATTGTTTACAATAATACACAAAGTAAGTATAATGTACATTCAAGAGAGAGAGAAAAAAGCTTAGGACTAATTTAAAGACTAATTACTTGTAAAAAATTTAAAGACTAATTTATGAAAGTAATTGAACAAAGAGGACTACGTTCTAATTTTTTAAATCTAATTAGATACTTAAGTGGCACATATGTGTCAAATTATATCAAACGAGTCATGTTATGTGAGAAGTTAATATACAAAATAAAAATAAAGACTCCTTTCTAGAAAATACAAAAAGTTCAAAATCAAATTGATTTGTTAAAGGTATCTTATTAAATTGGTCTTTATCCAACCATATAAAAATATAGTATTTATCTACTGTAAAAAAAATAGTGAAAAACAAAAAGTCTGTTATCCCGACTTAAGTAGTCCATCCATAATTCAATATATATATATATATATATGGATTAGCATGGGTAAATTTTATTTATGAAATATTAATTTCTTAAAATTTTGATGATATCGCGAGATAAATAAAAGATGACATATCGAAAACTGAAAAAGAGGGTTAAGCAGAGGTCAAGTCATTGAATACCCTTTTTGAGTGGTCAGGTAGAATGTATATTTTCATTTTTCTTTTTTCTATTTTAATATTTAAAATTTCTCTTCCCATATTTCACCTCTCACCGTCTTCCCAATGGCAACTGGAATCCACGCTCCACCGAACATTTTAATATCCACCCGGTATATTCCTTTTATATTTTTCAATTCTTTTATTTATTTATTTTAAATGTAGTAGTTGAATTTGAATATCTCAAACCTAAAATTTTATTTTTATATAATTTTATATAAAATTATAATATTTATAGTAAAAATATTTTCAATTTATAATTTTATTTTTAATTTTAAAATAAATATTTTTTTAATATTTTTTTAAATCATATTTATTATTATTATTTATTTAAAACTAAATATAAATTTATTTTTTCTTAATCATTTGTTAAATAAAATTAATTATATAGTTTGAAAAAATAAGAATAAAATTAAAAAAAAAATTAAAAAAAAAAACAATTTTTTTTTGTGTTGCTACAGTACTGCGTTACATATAGCGCAATACTGTAGCAAAACATAAAAAAATGACTGAAAAATGAAGTTGGGTTGGAGAGACTTTTTTTTGTACAATTTTTGCGTTCCACTATATTTTTGTGCATGGGTTAGAGAAGCTCTAAACGAGGGTGTTGTTTGATAAAATTAAAAATTAAGTATTTAAAAATTAAATACTTAATTTTAAGTCTAAAAATTGATAAGATTTTTACTGTTATTTTTTTAATAAAACAATTTGAAAATTCTTTTAAATTAAAAAATAACCCTATCAAAATCTTGTTGATAAGATCTTTTAAAAAATAATAACGTAGTTTATTGAATATTTATATACTCTTAAATATTTAAAAAATTCACTATCTTAGTCCAAAGAATAATAAATTAAGCCAAACCATTTTCTTTGTTTATTATTTTGTTTTTTGCTCCAACTTCCGCATCTCATTCAAATATATAAATTGAAAAAAAAAATATTCTACGAGCTCATATGTGATACATATATAAAAAGATTCAATTGGTGGAATCCCAAATAAAATTCTCTCCATAAAATTTTCTCGTTCACAAGTTTTTAGACAAAAGAAGATGAATCCATGCCATGTTTGCCACAATGTTTTTTAGATAATATTTGATATTCAAATATTAATTATTAGAGATAATTTTAATTTGTTTATAATTAATCATGAAAGTAGATTTTTTTAATCTGACATCAACTCAATACGGAAAGACATTTAAATGCACATACTCGTATGGTACTCAACTCGAACCTTAAACTCATGCATCAACAATGAGGTGCCCTAACACTTAGGTTATCGGGCCAGGGCATGAAAGTACATTATATAGTAAAAGAAATAGAGGAAGTTAGGTGCTTTGGAAATACCTACTTAATTAGAATGTTTAACTGCATTATCTGATTTTTAACCCCAATCTTTTACCAAAAAAAGGAAATAGAGAAATTGAAACATATTGTTAAAAATTATAATATACTTAAATAATAATATAGAACATTAATGTGTTATAATTTTCACATTATATAAAATTCAAAATTAAGATTTATTTATATACACAGTTCTCTTAATCTATTGAAATGCCTTTTTTAAAATACTGAAACCAACCTGCAAAAATCAATACCGAAACTACTTTTTAAGAGGGAAAACCGTGCAAGCCAAAATTTAAGAAAGATGAAAGACTATTAGCGAATTTAGCCGTTTAGATCAAGTTGATATTGAAAATAATCGTCCAACATAAACCAAATAATAGTATATCATGTGTTTAAAAGAAAACACTTGTGTTGCAAATTTGCATGCGGAGCGCCACGTAAAATAAATGCATGAATAGAAGTGAGTAACCAATGTAAAAAAAGGACCTTTCTTTGTCTCTCTGTTTGGGATGGTGTCCCCCACTCTCTCCTTTTTCATATGCCATTTTATCGAGTTCAAATTGCCCCCATGGTACCAATGCATTAATGGCGGATTCAGGAATTTTTGGACGTAGGGAGGACTCACATTAACTAAAACGAAATTTTTTGCAATAAAAAAATATACCGATATATATAAAGTTCGGTAAAAAATTGAGTAAAATTAGGAGGAAAAAAACAGCAATTAACAGGAAGTTTACATAAATTAACATTTAACAACAAATCAATTCAACAACAAAGAAAAACAGGAACATTCTTCAGTATAAATCAAGTTACTTAACAATCCAAATTCCAATTAAATTGAATCTAAACCTATTAACCTAACATTCAAAAACCCTAAATTAATAAATATCAAAAGAAAAAGAAATAATAAGACAAGATCAGAGTTACTGACTCACTTACCGGAAGGTCGGAGTCGGACGGCAAGGAAGCGGTGAAAGGCAGAGGGCAGAGCATTGGGCCGTGGCCAGTGGCAAGTTGCAGATGGTGGCTTAAGAACTGGAGTGGAGGGGAGCAAGCAGAGACGGAAGAGTGGACAAAAAAGTGAGAAAGAAAGAAAGAAAGAAAGAAAGGGTCTGTTAAGTGTTAAGATTGCATTTTTTTTTTGGTCCTCAGACGAACAACAAGTCGTTAGCTAATTTTTTAAAACAAAAACAGGGCGAAACGACATTACTTGGCCTTTTTTTAAAAAATGAACAAAACGCCCGTCGTTTAAGCCCGGGCCTTTCTTCCTAGGTCACCTCCTCTGTGTTTCTTCGAAGTTGCAGAGCATGGGGGTGGCGGCCAGTCAGGCTAAGTGGGGGCAGTCCGGGTGGATTTGGGGTGGGGGTTGGGGATAATAGGGGTACCAACGGCGCTGCTGCAATGCATCATTTGGGAAATTCTCTTTTTTTTTTTTTATTGCCCCTAATTTATTTTTAATAAAGAGGAGTAATCGATTCGAAAAATAAAATATTAATAATTTCTATTTCTTTTAAAGATTTTAATCCAATAAAACCATACAAACAATTAAACCAGCCAAGAAATTGGTAAATGTTCAAATAGAACAAAAGTCATATATATAAAGTACTTAAAAATGGCTACAACTTTTACTGTTGCCTACTTGTAAATGTTCAAATTGCAGATACTACTAGAGCTGTTTATGAATAAACATATTAAATAGGAAGTGTGTGTGTGTGTGTGTGTGTGTGTGTGTTTTACCTCAACTCATACAAGAAATGGTACGTGGAAATGGGATTGCTTTCCATTGTGATTAGGGTAGAATCTAGATTGCCATTTTTGTCAAAATAAGGTCTCATTTTGGACTTCCAACCTCTTCCTTCTTGCCATCACACCTCACCTACATCATTCTACTCTATGAGATTGTCTTGATGATATCACACTTGTGTGATTGAAAATATTCATGTAATCCAATTTCGAGGGGAAAAAAATCACTAGTGTTTGGTTGAATGAGATGGACTTGTTCTCTCTATACTTAAAGGTTTTAAATTCGAAAAGTTTTAAAGTTTAGTTAGAAACATTTTTCAAACCATAAAAATCCTAACTGTTTATGGGAAGAGCTCATGCATCTCCAGAAAAAGATAAGGAGTCTTATTTGTGACGAAATGTTGAATAGAAATATAAAATTAGTTTTATACCATTAACAGAGAAAAAAAGAGAGAGAGAGAGAGAGAGAGAAACTCTTGATGATTTTGTTTTTCATCAAGAATTCTTGATGGTGTATCAATACAATATTTACTAAAATTTCATGTTATTTTTCATGTTTCACCTGATAGACCGTACGTCAGGAACTCAAAATAGTGACTAGGATTATTTAGAACAAACTCGAAGTTAGTGCTGTCAGAAGAATTTTAAGGACGCGTTTGGATAAGTTTACAATTTAAAATTCTGAGTTAGAGGGTCACATTTATCATCAACAGAAAGAAAGCAGCGTCGCATTTTGTGTGCATACGATATGGTAAAGAAGGAAGTGTCCAGATTGTGCTACATCATCATTTGCCCTCTTATCAAACGTGAATTGCGAGGGTTTACTCCCCAGTATATAAAACAAGCTCAAATAAGGTTTTCAATTAAGGTTTTCAGATTGTTTCAGAATTCGATGCAAATGATGATGTTGATTTGAAAAGTTTTTTTCTTCTCAAAATCATCTGCTCCTGCTTAACTGTCTAACTATTACTAATAATTTTAAACTCGCTTAGCACTAGCATATAGTAGAATTTTATAATAATTTGTAATAAATAAATAGTAAAAAAATATAGAAATGATACGTTTTTTAATAAAATATTATATTATATATTTTAAATTTTTATTAAATATGCTATATATTATTGTTAACAAATAAGCCTTTTTTTTATTCAATCACTTGATATTTGAATTTGACTCGAGTAAGATTCTTGTAGACAACAAAATATTTTCTCACGTTTTAAGACTTTTCTTACCTGAAGTTCAAATTTCTTTAATTAAAAGAGTAGCCGTTACTGTCACAATTAAAGGAGTATCTTGTGTTACTCTACCAATACCGTCTAATATAAAGGATTGGACGCTAGATTGAATGATTTTCCGTGAGAGTCAATATGAAAAAAAACATGTCCAATTATATTTGTAATTTACGTTCTCATATCGTTTCTTCATTGCCACTTAGCTTGGGAATAAATCGCACGTAAATGAGCAAAAGTTATTGCTGCCAGAAAAGAATTGTTGCGGTAACTCGCTTTCATTTGAGGCTTCATCAATTCGCAGTTAGCAACACAACCACGGTTTCATTGATGCTCTAGCAAGAATAATAGTCGTGCATTGTTGCAATAACAGAACATCGTAAAGAAAGTTTCCTATATTAGCGATTTAAAGGAACAGTCTTGTACAACATAATTCATCACTCATCTGGAGATGTTCAAAGAACCACAAAATCCCAATACTTTAGTGCAAATTGAATGTATGAACTTGCCTGCTGCTCATCTATCGCCTTAAGTCACTCCTATTTCTATCTTTGAGGGCTCTAATGTCCCGGAGGCATATTACTGTTACTCACTGTCTTCATTAACGGCCGCATGTGCTGCAATAGAAACCAAGTCCTGGGAAGACGGATTGGATTACGGGATGCCTCTGCGTCAGATGGAAGAGCTGCAGATGCCTGCACATGAACTTTCGCTGAATACAGAACACTGTCTGATATCTTCTCAATCTTCTCCTTTCATATCTGATGAATTAAGTTCACTAGAACCATCTTCTTCATCTGGTGCAACATCGGCGGACAAGACTAAAGAAGAGGAAACATTTCCCATGTCATTGGAACCATCATCTACATCCATTGGAACATTAGCTAACATGTTAGGATTAGCAGAACCATCTTCCCGATCTTCTGGGCATCAGTGTCGTCTTCAGCAGAGAATTGAATATTCAACAGTGCTAATAAATCATTATTGGTCGGTGGTGGCACAATCTCAAAATCATGATCAGGCTTATGCTGTTGATTAAATCGGCCTAACAATTTGGAGGGATTAATGTAGCATCCTTCACATAGGTCGAAGCCTATTCTCTCCACACAATCTTTGCACCTGTATCTCGTACCGACTATTGGAGTCATCTGCAATAAGTGATCAAACATCAGAATAATTCAAATAAATCTACAGTACCAGAATAGTCACAGAATGGCATGCTGATGCCGGACAAAAAATACTTGGCAGTATGTTATAATATATGCAGTCCAAAATGTGACATAAATTCGTGCGCTTAACAATTATTCATCTCAAGAAAAACATAATTCTAATCTGAGGCTATTCAGCCGAACCACCCAGAAGATTCTTTGTTCAACACTGTTGCAAATTATCATATACTTTAATAAAGCCAGGAGCTAGATAATTAGATAAGAGGAAAATTCACAATTTTTTTTTTCAATAAGGGGGAAGAGAGCAAGGAATTTGAAAAAAAGAAGAAGAAGAAGAAGAAGAAAGACGCAACATTACCCCACAAGAGTCACAACCACATCCAATATGAACCTTTGGACCGTTGCCAAATAACCATGATGAGTAAACGTGACTAGGAAACGTTGATGACTGTTTATCAAGTTGTCGAGTTTGTTTGGAACCTGAAAACAATTAATGGTTTAACACTAGAAGCATAAACAAGCAAATATCAGCAAATGCATAACAGTAGCTAGAAAATTAGACAAACATACTCAAACAGTAGATACAAGGAATACTTAGATGCATGAAGGACCAAATGACCACAATTCAAATATGATGGCATATATTAATTGACATCTGAATGGATGGGCTAGCAACAAAGAGATGCCCAAAAGGGGGCTGGTAGAGTTTAAGGAAAAATTATTGCACAGTAAACGATTAATGGTTACTTTGGCATATTTTGGGATTTGGGAACAACTTTCAAGCATTATTAGGGTATTCAACAGGTGCACATTACCATGTTCTTTATCTAATCAATAACCAACACATTATGAAACATATTTCCTTGGTTTCAATTTTTAATACAATAAGAACAACTTCAATAAGAACAACTTCAATAGTATTAGTGACTAAATGAAAACACTGCAATTCTAAGGCTATATACCGACCATTAGAATCTTTTGGCAAACATTCCAGTCTCTTTGCGTACTCATGAGGAAATTGTTCTTGCAAGAAGTGCTCCAGAACAGAACAAACGCTTGGCATTCCGTTTGGATGCAGACTTTGGCAAATGGGACACCTGGGAATTCCTTCCACTGGGACAATTATACAAGATTCACAATAAACTGCAACAAAGAAATTTAGACCTCAGTTATTGGGAATTTATTCCTTCTCTTTTAAGTAGCCTCAACACAGTTTTTTAAAAGATTACCATGGCCGCAATTAAGAACAAAAGGCTGACAAAGCAGCTTTTTGCATTCAACACATATCAAATCAGTAACAGATACTTGCTTTTTAATTTTGCTTTCAAGCCTTTCAAGCTCGCTTCCACTCAAGCTACACTTATCAGTGGCTGAAGTTGTCGTGCCACAGCTCTATGATGATGTTGAAGGCATAGATTTTTCATTATCGTCCCCATGTACAACTACTTTTTCTGAATTCCCACAAGAGGATGATTCCCTTTCTGTAGAATGAGTGGGGTGTTCTAACTCTTCACGAGGATGTGATACAAATAATTGGTCATTGACGACAGGAGATAAGTGATAAGCAATTTTTTCTTCTTCTACAAAATCAAATAAGAAATGTGGAGATATTATAAGTTTGGCCCACGGGATCATTAACATAACTATTGTTTATATTTTAGTGCATCAGCAGCAGTATTCAAAGATGCATAAGTTCTATATAAAGTTCATCATCCTGTTGCAAGCAAGTCCATAGTGATTTCTTTTCCAGTTCCACGGCTGATGTATACATGGAAAGAATCCACCTGAATGGTAGGGAAGGCAAATAGCAAATGAAAGAAATATGCGCTTAATGGTTATTGCTCATCCCAGATCAAATAAAATAGCCAAGCAAGGTTGTCATTGTAAATGCGACACTTCTAAAAGATCAATGACTTGGTAGTGATCTTCAGATACTATGTACCCCAACATGTGAAAATACAAGTTGACGAGCGACATTAAAGTTTTAAGGATTTTATCAAGCGATACAAATTTAGCCAGCATTGTAAACAAATAGAGTATTGTCAGATACTTGAGCATAAAAGAAAGCAAAGAATTTACCTTCAACTTGTTTTTGTCTTCTCTTATAAGCTACAAGAAGCAAAAGATGTAGCAATTGACACACATTAGGAAATGATTATATGGGTTTTGACAAATTGGGCAGTGTGACTCATGCCAAAAGCTCATGGCCTTGTGGATGCACCAGAAGCATGAAAGATGGCTGCACACTACCACATTGAAAAACAAAAGGAGCATTACCAGTTGTGGTAGCAACAGCTAAAAAACAGGAGAGATAGAGAGGTGGAAAACAAAAGCCTTCCACAGACAGAACATTCATGTCGTTGTAACTTACCTAAGATAACAGGCTTGTAAAGTAAATCCCTGCGATACAAGTGTGAATTTCCTTTAAAATGTCATACATGAAAGCAAAAGACAAGGGCCCGTTTTACCACAACACAGGAAGATCAAACAGTGACTAAGATATGATAATATATAGCCACAGCCATTTATAATGTATTCATAAAGGAAGCGATTCACTTACTTCAAATGATCTAATTTCTCTCCCCCATAATACTGCAATGGCATCCGGGAGATGGTCACCCACATCAATTTAATTCACACAATTTGCTCCAAATGACAAGAAGCTACAATGAGCTCAACATAACTCTCAAACCAACCATATTAATTGGAAAAAAAAAAGCAAAAAAAAATAATTTTTGCAATTGGGTTATTCGAATTGAAAGCAAATTTACTCAATTTTATGGTCATTGCTTCTGAGAAAAATTTAAACACATATCTTCACCAAACCAATTAAACAACAACGATGAAAAACTTAAAGACTAGAAATTTGGAAAAGAAAAACGTAATCACACATATGCAAGCACACGCACAAACACATATCAGGAAAATCGAGGAAGGGGCAAATAAATGTAGAGAGAATGTAAAGAAGAGTTACAGGCAAATACAGCACTGAAAGTCTTGATTGAAATTCTCCTCCTCTTCTTCTGTTTCCATCTCCTTGTGCTTACGATCATTCTCATCATCAATTTTAGAGTTTCCTCTGCTGCAATCTTTGTTGATGTTTTCTTCCATCAGAGGGAGCAGAAGGAAGGAAAGAGAATATGGCAGAGACAGAGAGAGACAAAACATCACCAATACAGGAGATGACGGGCCTTCGGTTTTGTTTGGATGTTTCCTCTAACAAAAGATATATCTTTAACTACTAAAACTAGTCATCCACAATCAGCGTGGCGCAGCGGAAGCGTGGTGGGCCCATAACCCACAGGTCACAGAATGATTAACTTTTTGGTAGGAAAGAAAATGACACAGCTTGCACTACTTCTAATTCTTTTGCACAAAAAACACTTGAAAAGACTGATCAAAAGTGGCGATTCTCTCTTCAATTGGATTCATATTTTGGTGCATTCACCTATCTCCACACCCATGCATTATTACTTGCTCCATATCCACTTTTGTTGCCTTACCACTTGGTGTTCCAATGACACAAAAATTGTTATCGATAGTCCACAATAGTTGACCCAAACCAACAAATTCCAACATTCTTCATCTAAACACCAATATTGTACAATAGCATTCACACAAGGAGCAACAAACTTGTACAACCACTTGAACGATTAGATAGCAAATACCAAAAGTGGATTACTGTATAAATTGAATAATTTATAATGGTAACAAGCATTTTGTACAATATGTCTGAAATATTTAAAAGAAAAGCAAAAATGACACTCGTTCAAACAGCTACAACCTGAAAAGGCAAAGTAGATCCATCCGGAGAAGCCTACTGTCACTTGCCAAGCATTGGGTGGAAATTCCAGTAGCAACTAATCACCAAAAGCACACAACAGGACAACTCATGCTTCCATCATTCAGTTCAAGGTGATTTATGCAAATATGATAGCATTAACAAACAATCATCCCCCTGAACCAGGGAACCTAACATCCCAATTATTACTTACCTAGAATGACCAATGCCGACACCATGTTCAATCAAATCCATTTGGTACATGCTTTTCAATTTCTTTTGCTTTTCTTTTATTGATTATTCTTCTCTTGGTTTTTTCCTCCCTCCAATACTTCGGTGTTTGAGGACAGAACGAACAGCAGACCTGGTAGCAGGGGATTTGATGAACCAAAATGGCAAATTCACTTCCAAATCTTCACACACTTGTCATGACTAGCAGAAGCAACCATCCCTGTGATTGGCGATTGCGATAAAGCTGATATCACGCATTTGTGAGCCGGCATGGTCATACATTTATCCTCAGTCACATTCCAGAGCTCCAACGACTGAATAGCAATGAAACCAGAAAGGAGATAGAAGGAAAAAAGAAATAAAGGCATTAGTATCCATCAAGTTCAAGTTGCAGTTGTAAGCAATTTCAATTTAAAAAGATTTTCAATCAAATGTGGTATGTATCCGAAGAACAGTAAATAGAATTTTTTTGCTTCCGAAATTTTTGTTAATTCAGTCACAACAGAAAGACACTGTAGTTTAAGGCCAAACATAATTTTCCTGGGCAAATAATATTATAAAGGCAACAAGTGTTCCATTCCAAAGCAAATGAATTTTTCAAAGAAACAACAGCAAAGGTATACTTTGATTTCCATCGAATATTTAGGACTCACAAATTAAAACAAAAAAGAAAATCACCTGGTAGCCGCCAATGACCAAGAGAGAGGAGTAATTTGGATGGAAAACACAAGAATGAAACTTGTTGCCACTGGAACTAAGTTCGTGAATGCATTCTCCAGTGGCCAATGACCATACTCTAACAGACTCCTGACTGACAGATGCCAAATAA